>PNEQ01113862.1:0-38668 GCA_003012365.1 Medauroidea extradentata
CCAAGACCTCCATGCCCTCCACCATGTGCACCTTGCCCACCATGTCCTCCGTGTCCTCCACCATGTGCACCTTGTCCACCACAACCACCATGCCCACCACCATGTGCACCTTGTCCACCAAGACCACCATGCCCTCCACCATGTGCACCTTGCCCACCGCAACCACCATGCCCACCACCATGTGCACCTTGTCCACCAAGACCACCATGCCCTCCACCATGTGCACCTTGCCCACCATGTCCTCCATGCCCACCATGTTGCACACCTTGTCCACCATGTCCTTGTCCACAGTTATGTGCACCATGCTCAACATACCCTTATTGCTCATCTCCATGTGTAAAGTGGCAACCATTTAGTTCCTGCACACGGACTCGGTTTTAAAAGGTAAGTTACCTGAAAAGTTTAGATTTAGACCACTTTTTACATTACGGAATTTTACCATTGTAATGATAACTTACTTGTTGAATTTTAACCAAAATATCATCTCTGTATATATTAATATCAAGAATTTGAATGGTATTGTAAAAAGTTTTCTGGCTAGTTCCAGAAATAGGAACTGTAACATGTGATACACTTTATGCAATTTAAATATGTATTTTTCTATATATTATAATTATTGTTATTTAATGTTCGACAGTTCAACACTTAAGTATTAATTATTTAACGATACGTCTTTGTTTTATTGCTATGCAATAGTAAGAGTAATCGCAGTTGAAAGAAGGGCTAAATAAAGTACTAACTCGCCCCTCTGGCCAAGAGACAAACGTGTTTGAATATATATATATATATATATATATATATATATATATATATATATATGTGTGTGTGTGTGTGTGTGTGTGTGTGTGTGTGTGTGTGTATAATATATAATATATATATTTATTTATATCTTGCAGTGGGAGTTAATGAATTCGAGAGAAATCGTTGACGTACTTAATTGCAGTAATATTTTTTTCCAGAAAACAAGGTTTATAGAATGTCAAATTACCTACAATAACTGCAAATATCTATGTATCTACATAAAATCAAACATGTTATAAGTCCTGAATAAGGACATAAGGAATGTGAATGGATGAAGAATTCAAGGCATGTTTAAATGACAGATACCTGTGACAGAAAATTATGGTTAAAAAAAAGTAACTTCTGCCACGTTTCCTATTTCGTGGATGAAGATGTAAAACATTGTATTGTAACAACTTAAATGTCCTGGTCGCAGCCAGGTTCGTTTGGAATGGAGGGTTTAGAATGTTAAATGAATTACTTTAATTAAATTTCGTAATTTATTACAATGTCTATAAATCACTTTACATGGAGTATTCAACACTTGTGATTCACCCGTTTAAATAAACATTTACAGATATTATATACAGCTAATTTACTACTACAGTATTTAATGAATAAACTTATCTCTCTCTCTCTCTATCTCAGTCTTCCGATCGCATAACTCTCTATCGAGAAATATCCCGCAATTCACAGCTACAGTCCAACCTGTTCGTCCACTCTCTTACTTATTCACATCATTCAGAGAGTATCACCATCGTCCACACTTGTGTAGACTCTCATCGATCTGCTGGTCCCGCCTCGTCCCTCGCTCGTCGCTGTCAAGTCAGTCGCGAACACTCACCAGCTAAACATTACAAATACTCTCTGGCTGCTCGCAGTAAGCAGGTATTTATAGTTGCCTGCGACGACGCCCAGAATACAGAATACTCTCAGAACTCGCCCATCATGCTGGTTGATGTAAGCTGAACTTTCCAGTTGTTGCAGTAACATTCAGTCGCTTCCGAGCTGAATGCCTGTCACAGATAACTGACAGATGCCCGCCCATTCAGAAGGTCGGTGACATCAGCAATGCCCGAGTGGCCCAGATCACCCAGAATGGAAAGCTGGGGCAGGAGGAGTAGAGCAGTCCGCCGCCTCGTCGCTGGGGCTGGAGGTCGCGAGCCGGGAAGGGAGGAAGGTAACATGGCTCATCAGGTCGCTCAGTCCAATGCCTTCGAGAATGCTAACTCGTTACACTGCCCCCTTCTTAAACCTATCCATCCTAAACAATCTCCTGAACTTCTGGATCTTCATAATGTGCCAGTCGATCAGTGTGGACAACCTTGGGTTTAGCCCGAGAGCCATTGCGCAGATCCTGAAGACTACACTATTGATTATTTTTGTAATCTTTTGAGGGCCTTCTTAGTTTTTTTGAAGCTAGGGTCAGTATCCCTTCCGTCTTAGTGGGTTGTGCAACCACACCAGTTGCCTTTCTTTAAATTGTTCAGCATATGCTCTTCGATCATGTTTGGTTTTAATTCAGTCGGTATTAATTCTAAGCTATTGCGGAGCGAAGTCGTGTGTGCCCACTAACTTCCTACCTAGTTCGCTGGCATACTCTGGGGTGGCTACCTCATCGTCAGATGGTCGCTAAAACAGTAAGTCCGTAGAAAGGTGGAGCTCTGTCCCAAATAACGTTTTCATTAGTGTTTCCCTTTTATATTCATCAACTGCTGAACGATAGGCTAGAAAAACTAAAGACACCTTGGCATTCCAGTCTATTCGGATTTCGGAAACGAATATTGAGTGCGATTAAGGTTTTCGACCACCCCATCTGACTGAGGAAGCAGGTCTGTGGTCCATGTCTTACTCGTACCCAGAATCCTGGTCACCACTTGGAATTAGGTAGCCTCGAAATCGTTCTTGATCCGAATGTAGCTCAAGTGGCACCCTAAATTACGAGAAGACATTTTCCACAAGTGCATCAGCCACAGTACAAGCTTCTTGGTTTGGGATCTATGTTACCTCTAGCCACTTAGTGAAGTAGTCTTGGGCAACAAGGAGGTATCAGTTTTCCCTCTCGGTGGTTGGTTAGGGGCCCAGAAAATTTACAGCCATTCTTTACAGGGAGCACCGAAATTGTATTTCTGGAAGTGACCTTGTCCCTTAAGAATCGGTCCTTTTCTTGCTACACAGGTGCCACTTCTCTACCTCCTCCGGACAATGGAGCCAGTAGAATTTCAGGCGAACTGATGAGGAGACTGAAATAACCGTGGGTATATACACGACAAAGCTACCTTATCCTGCTCAGCCATTGGGAGACGAGCTGTCTCCTGATTGGTCGCGCAGCATGTATTGACTCTGATTGGTTGTGGTGGGTTGAGTGTTTGTTTTTGTTTTGTGCTGTAAAGTTGTTTCTCTTTTAATCAATGGGATCCACATATTTTTTTAAATTCAATACTACGTTGACTGAAAATATTGCTCTTGCTAATAATAAAAGATGATTCTATTAGTTAACTTTTAATTTTTTCAGTTTCCTATAAGTGATTTACAATCTTCCCAAAGGATTTGTAGCTATTTTTCCATGCATGTTCGGCCAGTCTAGATTTTATGGTATAGCCTTTTTTGCAATTGTTTTTATGATCTTTGATGTGGGTTGATAGAGCTCTGCCAGTTTTACCAATGTTCATATGGCCATATTCGCAGGGTATCTAATATACACAGTTGTGGGTTTGTAGTTCTTTTGTGGCTGATTTCCCCCTGGTATACCTTACTTTTATAGTTACTTCAGATCGGAATGCTGGTTGAAGTCCGTATTTGTTTCCCAGACGTCTAATTTTTTTTCTGAAAGGCCTCAAACATACGGAATAGTTAGGGTTCCTGATGGTTTTTCTATTTCTGTGGGCTTAAGTGTTCCGTTAGTTTTCATGTGCTGTTTGATGTTGTTTGCGGGGTAACCTTTGGCTGTGAGTTCTTTTCTTATTTTATTGTGCTCTTCAGCTACAGAAGTCTTGCTGAAACAAACAACCCCAGCTCGGTTGGCTAGTGTGTAAATTATGCCAGTTTTTATTCTTTTTAGTTCGGTTGGATGCAAAATGTAGGTATCGGCCTGTATTTGTAGGTTTCCTGTATGCTTTAGTTTCCAGACTGCTGCTTTCCCTGCTGACTAGTACGTCCAGAAAAGGAATGCTGCCATTGGTTTCGTTCTCATAAGTGTACTTTATTGAAAGTTCCCAAATTCCTCCATGGGTTCAGGTACATGTTGCCAGATAGTAAAAGTGTCGTCCACATAATGAAACCAGTTTATAGGAGGGCTACTGCGTTTGCTATGCGCTTCCCGATCAAAGTTCTCCATGAATATGTTCGCCATGAATAATAAAAGTGAAGAGCCCGTTGCCATGCTGTCTGTTTGTTTGTAGAAGATGTCATTAAACTGGAAATATGTTGTGGTGACGCAAAGGGTAGTAATTTCTATGATGGATGGAATTGGTATGGTTGTTCTGTCCTTTAGATTTGGGTCAGCTTCCAACTTGGCCTTGACAATGTTGATAGTTTCAGCCACAGGCACCTTGGTAAAAAGGCTTTAGACATCGAAACTCACTAGGGTGTTAGTGTTTCCCTATTTTCAATGTTTTGGCTATGGATATAAAATGACTAGTCTCTTTGACAAAAGTAGGCGTCTGCCCTATGAGGTGTTCAACAATTTTTAGGAGATATTTTGATAGTTTTTTGGCATGGAGCATTGTAACCGCTAGTAATCAGGCGCAGAAGCATTTCAGGTTTACGGATTTTTGTAAGAGTGTATATGTGGGGTGATCTACTGTTGTATGGCGTCAGCTCTGATCTTATTTTGTCTGAGATGTGAATTTGATGATTTTTCAAAATTTGGTACACTTTTTGTTCTATGCTGGCAGTAGGGTCTTTTCAAGATGTTTGTATTGTTCAGTGGTAACCAGATCTGTGAATTTTTGTCATAATCTGATGTATCTAGTTCCGCAGTTGCACGACCCTTGTCTGCCGGAAAAATTACAATGTCAGGGTCGGGTTTTTTATTTTTGATGTCTTTGAGTTCATCAGAAGAGATATTAGGTTTTGGTGAGCAAGCTGAAATATTCGCTGGGTGCATAGTCCAGCGAAATTCGTCTTGTTTAGCAGCAGGGAGTTTAAATATTGTGCTCTCAACAGATGAAACTAAGTCAGGTGTTGAAATGTGTCGTGGAGCAATGCAGAAATTGAGGCCTTATTAGGACACTTGCCTCGTAGTTTGACAAATTTTTTGAAGATGTATTAATAACAGTTAATACTTTTTGATGCGAAGGGTGTTTTGGTTTTCATGGTACTTTTCAGGTTGGAAAATTTGTCATTTTGCCTTTCTTTGCACTTCACAGATTTTTTCTGGACAAAATTCGTAATAGACTGATATATGCAATTAAAATCTTTTGTACTAATAATGGACTGTATTTCAAACTGTATTGTCGATATTTCATTGTTCAGTTGTGATTTTTGACAGTGATAGCCAGAAATTCTTTCACTCAGCAACTTTTGGCTGGCTTTCTGGGATATTTTTGAGCCTGTTTGCTGTTCACAGTAGATTTGACTGTAAGACCCTTCGGAATTACACCCTCAGTGCGGCTTTTGCATAGAAAAGTCAAGTTGTTGGAACACCATGATAGATTAACCATTTTCATTTCTGGCTTCTTCAGAGAAATATGCATACCGGGTCCATACCGAGAATCGTAAAGATCTTTGAAAGAAGTGTGCAATGGGAGTGCATGACTGGATTTATTTGCTTAAACATAAAATGGAATAACAAAAATTTGTCAAACTGCGAGGAAAGTGTTTTACAAAAAGGCCTCAATTTCTGCATTGTTCCACAACACGTTCCAGCACTTGACATAGTTTCATCCATTCAACCAATCAGAGTCAATACATGCTGCGCGACCAATAAAGAGACAGCTCGTCTCCCATTGGTTAAGCAGGATAAGGGGCTTTACCCTACATAAACCCTTGGTTTTTCCAGTCTCCTTATCAGTCGCACTCGTGTTCCAGAACCCTGTGTGTCTACCTGATGACGGGAACAGAGTCCAGTTCCCGAAATGTCGTTATACTGGCTGGAAAACTACTGGGTTTTGTTTCGTCTCATCGTTTGCATCGTTTGTTGTTTTTTTTCTGTTTGTGTCTGATATCTACTATTTCTGTTTCGCCTCATCGTTGTGTCGGTTTCTTTTTATTTTTGTTATTTCATTTATTTTCTGTTTGTTCCTTGTTTTTACTTGACGCGATTCCAATTTTGGAATTTCATGTGTATCTAGGTATCTTGTTGACTATAGCATACTCTATCTATTTATGTTTTCCTGTCTTATTTTTAGTTTTCTTTTGACAGTCATTTATTTCGCAATAGAGTATGTCAAGGCAAATAAATCCAGACATGCACTCCCATTGCACAGTTCTTTCAAAGATCAATAAATGCTTAGTAACTACAGATCTTTTCAGAATGTAATGAATTGAAATCGTATTACGTATACATTTATGTGTGTATATATATTTATACATATAAACCTCTGAGAGGTACGAATACATGAACGGTGTTTTTGAAAAATTGTCCGTATTACTAAAACCAAAATGTCTGGTGGTCACTGTTGTTTCAGAAGTGTACTTTTACTAATGCCTAAAATGTAATTTCAACATTTTTAGAAATCACACTTCTAAAGTAGCAAAAAAGGCACCAAATCGATTTTCGATTAAATCTTGACTTCTGTTGAACTTGTAGGGTTATTAAAGTTCACTTTGATTCTGGATGTTTACACAAATACAGAAAAGTAATATTACCACTTTTTCAAATACGACACAGAGCCAAGATAAAACCGTTAATATTCGTTTAGATTATTCTACGATATAACTTAACCATTGACCTCTCTAAAACCAACGAAAGTTTTTATTCAGAATAATTCTTAAATATATACACGAGAAGTAATTTTGAAATTTTTCAAAAATTCGTTCCCAGAAGATGTGAATAGAGGAATTATTTATTTAATTGATCGTCTATTTATTCCCACTATAAAGACAATCTTCGATAAATCAATTTAAATGGGACCTTCGAATAAATGTCTAAAAAATTAATTTCGTATTTTTCATAATTCAACCAACAATGGGTTAAAAGACGTAAAAATTGCTTCCCATAAACCTTCAATATCTATCGAACCTTTAATGACATAGATTAGATTTGTATTTCAGAATAATGACTATGTAAATTACTGAAATTTATGTCAGGGAATTCCCGAAAGTCCAACCCTGTGGTGTAAAAAAGGGAAAATTAGGAGTTTTAATAAACGGTCCGGCCAATGTCGTTACATTCACTTTTTGTCTTATAAAGTTCGATAGTGATGAAAGATAGCACGTCATTAATAAAAATAAATATATTATTCCGGGTACCACTGGACCGATTGTAATATATATATATATATATATATATATATATATATATATATATATATATATATATATATATATATATATGTACCTCAGAAGTAAGGTGTCGTAACTCCAAAATTTAAGTTTTATTTTTTTTTTTAGTGTTGTATTCAGAATGAATAGCTCTATGCAAAGGTATACTGCAGTAAGTCCTGTGATGTTTAATGTAAGATATAGTATTGAATTTTTCATGCAATGTGTTTGCTTCCGTAGAGGTATTGTGTGGTACGTCCCATTTAGTGCCTTCTACTCTAGTGGACTATATTTAATTTCCTGTGGTGTAGTACAGTAACTCCATGTCTTCCTGGAGTTACAGCCGTAAACCTCTTCGTTATTGTCCTACTGCTATGGAATGTAACACTAACTCTCCTAGTCTCTGGCATTCTATACTGCTATTTGTTCAGTAATCGACTTGAGGTGGTGCTAACAAGTTGGCTTTCATACCACAATAGCTATCATTTTTCAAAGGGAAGAATTCAAGAAACAAGGTTATTATGCAGCTTGTTCTATAAAGCAGAAAAAACCTCGGTAATACAACAGACGGTAAGTAAATAACAATATTATACCTATACGATATATATCACATTGTTGGAACAATTCACGTAAGACAAGTTCAACTTCAATCCGAATACTGTAAACGTTATTAATTGGAAACGGATTTGGTAAATCAAACCCTCATTAATTTGGTAAGAAGTAAATTACTTTGCTGTGTGTTATTGTTCATCTGTTTCATAACTGATGTCATTGAATAGTAAAAATTGAATTTACCAAATTGCAATAGTTGTAATTATTTTTTTTATTTACATGGGAAACAATGCATTGTTTATGTAAATTTATAATTACTTATTTTCACGCATACAAGTATCTACTAGAAAAAAATCTCTCGATGTTTTAGGGAATCTCAGTGGCTCCACACTAGAACCTAAGTCAGGCTGAGGATCGACCAGTACTACCACTTTGGGGGGATTTGTACAAACAAGTAATGAAGTACTCCATGGTGGAGATTATCTCAATAAAGGACTAGTGAACTATGTTACATCACATCATACGCCATTTTATTGTCAGCTTCAGAATTTTACCAAAAACGTAGGTAACTATGGTTGGCATGGTAAAAAGAGACAATGTTCAGAAGCATGTACACTGTTAGAAAAAATTTCCGTGAAATTACGGAAAAGTACAGGCAAAAAATTATCCAGAAATCTTCGTAAAGTAACAGGCTTTCAGTTTTTTTTATTACGGAACTCTCCATTTAATTATGGACAATCCATTTTCTGCAAGAAATTTAATTTATTTAAGCTACTAGCACTCCATTTCCCAGAAATACGACACATTCTTGTTAACTATGTTTTCTCGAGATTTTGGTACATTATTTAGTAACGTAACAAATTTTTCGAAGTTGCTGGGATTCGAACCCACGACCTTATAATTGCCAGGCAGAACCTCTAACCATTGGACCACAGTGACAATTTATGAGTAAGTGAGTTCCGTGCAGTGGTAAGATATCAACTTTATAAGAGACGACTTTAGTATTTGACATCCTGATTTTAAGAACTTCATTAGTTACATTATGAGAAATATATTTTATTATATAGAAATAAATAACTCTAAAGGTACATACCCTGCAGTGCAAAACACAGAGATCAGATGCGATTTTTTTCAGCTGTGATGAAGCAAGGAGAATATAAGATGTGTGTAGCCATTGAGTGGGGTAGGCTTAAAGGGTATGTCATAAGGAAAGTGAGGGGGCAGAAAAGGCTACAGGGGTAGGCTTTAAGACAGGACAGTGGTATATCATATGGAAAGGGGGGCTATGGCAGGGAGGGGATATGCTGTAAGGGTAGAGATAGGCTAGTACAAGCATAGATTGCATGAAAGGGAGCAGACATCCTCTTCCCCCTCATGGTGTTTAGCCATAACTTGTACCAAAATGGCCCATTCCCCTCATTTCCCTGCCCCCTAACTCCACCATCCCAACCCTCCGAGGGCGGGGCTTAAGCCCTCAGCCAATCACAGACCTCATGGCACTTAGGTGCTATTCGTACCGAAAGACCCCCAACAACCAATCCCAGCCAAGGACACCCCCCCCCCTTAGTGTCCCTTTAGGCCAATAGCAGCACCCAGGGGACGGGTGCTATTCTAATGCTATTCTAATGCACCTTATGCCGGTTTTGCTCCCAGTTGGGGCAAAACGCCCATGTAGTCCCTTCCCTACTCGGAACATTTCAGTCCATGCGTGATACGAGTCCTTGTTTGTATTGCTCTCTCTTCGCGGCAAAGTGTGGACAACCAGGAAACAGCACTTCTATTACCTTAGCTTGTCTTGTCTTCTTTTCGTTTAGCACAATTGTGCATGCACATTAACTCCAGGATTCATAGTGATTATTAATACCACTTTTCTTTAAGAAACACAGTAAAATATGCTTTAAAATTGTAGAAACATACTTCCATTAATTTATGGAAAGTTACGGTCAAACATCCGTGTACGGGCAATACGGACAAATTTCCGTAAACAAAAAATTACGGAAGCCACTTCCGTAAAATTACAGTACTTTTCTGTAAATATTTCCGTGAATTTACGGAAATTTTTAACAGTGTACCACAACTTCATTTCCACGTATTAAGGAGGCCGTGTTCAATCAGATAAGAGAGGACGATACACGCCACCAAGTAAGTTCAAGTCAACTGTTCTCGACGGAATAACAGATCATTTATAGCAAAGTTCCTCGGTTATTTCAGTCACTACACACATGAACGATGACAAAGAAAATATCACAGAAGCCATTTATGAGTTGAAAATTTTTATCGTCTGTGTGTACAAGAATTCAAAGAAAACAATATTCCTGAGAATTATATAGACAAAAGTTTATTATATGGATATATTTTAAACATTGAATTCAACCTAGTTTTGAATCAATCTGATGTTGATACTTGTAATGATTATGACAGTTATAATCTCCACATGGAAAAAGCCACATCTGAAGAAGCCATTGCCAATGTAAAGGGAAGACAACGTTGCCATTTATCTCAAACAAGTTTACGATATGACATGAAGAGAGAAGACAAATAAATTGCAAAAAAAAATGGCGGCAAAAAGTGTTGACTGTGAATCAAGAGAAATGTCTGCTACGCCACTTCTAACAAACGGAAATTATTTTATTTAAGAAAACTTTCGACTCTGAACTACGCCATGTACTATTCATTCACTAAGAAAGTTTTCTGTGTAATGTAGTATGAAACTAAAGGTGGCAGAGGAGGAAACGAGACGGCTTCAGGCATTTTGAAATGGGCAAGGCAATAACTTCCAAAATCTATTGATATTGAAGAGATCACAGTGTGTCCACGGACAAAAAAGAAATGTTAATATGATCGCTTGTTACCTTTAGCTTTTGTACTATTTAAAATCACTGCAGGTGATAATTCATAGGTATCTAATGAAAGGCCACACCCACATGGAAGTCGACATCCATTCACGTCAATAAAGAGCGTGCGACGAAAAAACAGTCACACATGTTTATTGTGACACCTTGGGACTGACAGCAGATGGTCAGGAATGTTGGAGTCAAACAAAAATTAGCTACTCAGCATGGAAGTTCATGACATCCTGAACTTTCATGATGTGTTCATTGGCCCTTCTGCTCCCTTTATTTCCAGGAGCAAAGGAACTGTTGGTCGGCATGACTGATATCTACAATAACACATATTCAGCTGAGGAAGGAAACTTTTGATACACTCGTTTACAAAACCGCATTTCAGCAAATTGACCTTTGGCGACAGCCTCGTAGTAGCTTGTAGATGCCCCAGAATTTGAAGCTAGTGCGGGATTCCCAGAAGGAAATAAGTTGTCTGAAGTATAGAGATCTGAAAAACCTAATCCAATGGATTCCGTAGCAGTTTCGTGATTACTACATAATTTTTCCGCAATATTCATCTACCAGTGACTTTCCAGACGTCAGTGAAGCTGCTTAGACAAAACAAATTTCAGTGAAAGTAGTATTTTTCAAAACTAATGAAAATAGTGATGTGATGTAAAAGCTGAACATTCTGTATTTTTTAATGGTAACTCTACGACTTGTATGTTACTTATTATGATGTAATCATTGAAACAAGCGAATCGCAATAGTGAATTTGATGTTACAACTTCATATTCTGTGTTTCTTAGATATATCCATACCAAATTTGTTTTTACTGTACCATGTTAAATATTTCAATGAAAATTATATTTTTCAAAAATTATTGTCAATTTTGAATGTAATGTAAAAACTAAACATGCTGTGTTTCTGAGTATTTTTACTAAATCTTTGTGTTTAAGAAAGAAATGTAACGTAATTAGGAATGTATTACTCATACTGCTCAATCAATGTCACTGTCTTACGATAGAACTATTAAATATTGCTGTAAGTTATTATTAATTTGATTGAACTTATTATTCAGTTACATGGTTTAATGCAAACCATACACCTAAGTGGTTGGGGCTAAACTGTAATAACTCCATTTGCTGTTAAACGTATTCATATGTTTTGTATGTATTATCATAATCTATGAAAATCAGTATAAAACGTTTATGTGTGTAATTTTCACAATTTAGAATGAAATTTTGAATTTTACAGAAAATTATTACGAAATTGACATTTATTTTCTTCTCCTACTCAAAACTAAAAGAATGGGAGTTACGACGCCTTACCTCTGGGGTACAGTTATATTTTGTGTACATATATGTTTCATCCAGATCCAAGCTTTGATTAAAAGTATATGGTGTATTGTTTTAAGCATGTCATATTGTAATAATATTCATGTGAAGGTTTCAGAATTACTTTACCGAATTTTTAATTATTTTCGTGTTGATTAACATCAAGTGTTAGCCTGGTATATACTGGTTTTATATTAGCTCATATTGTAATGTTAATTTTTTTTAAACAGAGTTAGATTTATTTTTCATTATTTGTATCTGCTTGAGTAGGTTATCTCTCATGTGTATTATTTTTAGGAAAGAAACTACTACTGCTTTGGAAAGTGGTCACTCGAATTCACAAGATGAAGTCAACGGGTTTTTATTTAGTGCTGTTGGCAATTAAATGAATTTTTTTTGTCATAGCCAAACATGTTAACACAACGTTACAATTTATTTACTTGTTAGAAAAATTAAAGCTAAATATAATTCAATTCTCATTTCAGAATCAAGACACTACCGTTATAACGGCATTAGAACCTACAAGTGTATAACTGAACAGTCAGCACGCTTCAAGCAAAATACATTAATATTGTTGCAATGATTGGCTATTTGGAAATCTCATGTAATAGAAACGTTTTAACGTGAAAAATCTTGTGTATACACTTTTAGCTGCATTTTATTTTTGCGTTCGTAAATGTTTCAATAAAATTTAAATAAAATTTCTGTAACTGTGTTTTTATGTTTTTTTTTATTTTAAGTATATTTACTTTAGCCATGTGTACCATGCAATATAAATTATTCACAACTTTCATGTGCGCAATTCTGACGTGGTCAACATTGGTTAGTTACAAATTTCAAAATTTTCTTATTTGATGGTAAATATCATGTTAGTGTCACTTCACAGTAGGTACAGAAAAAAATCGCCATTTAAAAATAAATCAGACACAGAAAAACAGCGTGCGGAATCTGTCAATGAATATATATTTCACAACGTTTTAATTTATATTTCTAAGCCTAAAAAAAGTTTTTGAAGATATTTTTGTACCATTCTTACATACTTCATTGTCAAACAATTTATGTACTATGCACTTGCAGATCAGTATAAAAGTTTTGATATAGCATCTTCTTGTATAATTTAACAAAACGCTACTTAAATTATTCGTGACAAAATTTAATGAAAATTTAAGATATTTAATTTTAATTAGAGATAAAAATAGGATACACTATATAAAATCTTTGACGATACACAGACAAATGATATTAAATCTTGTACGATACTCTTTTATGATAAGACAAGCTGGATTGATATGACTCTACGTGACCAAATTGTGTTTAACGTTCTTTCTTATGGAACATTTTATTTAATACACTCATATATCAAGCGTTAGTGTAAAGTACATAAACTAAACATTTGTTCTTGAAAACGATGACAAGTGATAATGTTAGCACTACACTGGTAAGTACACTTCAAATCTAAAAGAGAAAAAATTAAAACCAGTGACATTTAAGAAGTTGCTCGTACTGATGCCATGCGCATTTTACCACGGTCTATTTAAAGTCTGCTAGAGATTTTGAAAAATTTTACATAAACTAACTGAACCAGACACACGCTCTTTCAGACACATAAAGGTAAAGCTCTAGATTTTTTTCTACAAACATACGGCTAAAGATACAATTTTAACTGATCCGTTACGTCTTTCTGAAAAGCAAATTTTGCATTTGTAGAGTACTTAAATATGTATTCAGTTGTTTGTGAAGTGTTAATGTGGCATCTTTACTCACTCTATTATAGAATATCGTGCACGTTAGTCACTAGTTTATACTATCTTTACGTAGTGTTATGAAAATAAAATGTATGGTATGTTGTTTAATGCCAGTGTTACAAGTTATTATTGAGTGAGGGATTCGCTCAGATCGTTGCTACAGTGCTGATTTATTAAGGTGGTTAATTTTAGTTAGGGTTAAATGACTTTAAAACACAGTTACGGTTAACAGAGAATTTGCTCTACTACAATGACAGGTACTCTGAACCAAAAATCGATTACATTGCATTATATTAACTTAGGAGAGGAGCGTAATGTTACTAATAATTGATATATTAAATTAATGGTGGAATATCACAGGGTTGCAGCCACATAATTAGATCTGACGACCTTACCGGAAGCTGGATTTATGAGGTAGACGGCATCGACGGACGAGCGCGCCCCCGCCGGGACTCGACTCCCGAGCCCCGGAGGAGGGCTGGACTGCTGTTGATTTGGCGGTTATTGGCGAACTACAAACGTCGATTACTTGGTAACAGTGCCACATATCAGCGTGCTTGTCCTCATGATTGCGCCACAACGAGGGGGTGAAGTTTATTGGTGTCTTCTTTGATTTCCTAACACTGGCCTAATTGCAGTGCGAACCTCTCTCGCTGTCCGGCCTGCTTGGCCACATCATAACATTACCCCCAATATTTGGAAAAGATCTAAACCTGTATCTGTAGGCCGGTCCGATATTGCTGTTAATGCTGTTCTCAATAATTTTAAATTATTCAAGCAGTGGGAATTTGGAAAATGTTGACGAACTCTTCAATATGGATAGGAATTAGTTAGACGGAATAATTAAAGAAAGACGGAAAACTAAGGTGAAGGTACTGCCTACTTGCAGTTGACAGTCTGTGTACCAGCGTCTGCTGTCTGCTGAAGTAAGGTTGGCCGGTGTGTCGTTGAACTTGTGCAAGGCGTGCATTTCTTCTACACGACCACGGCAGACACTACGAGAGTGGTATCGCGAATCTCGCCAGCAGTACTAAATCTTCTGTATAAATGTGAACTATTAGATTCGGATGTTATAGTTCATTTAAAAAATTGTCCATTAGTGGCTAAAAATTATAGTATCAATTATAATCAAATAAAAAGGACAAAATGTTACATTTAACATAATAAATTTGAATATAATAAAAAAAAATATCGCTTCCCTCTTACAAACAAGGTATTATGTGTACAGTGGGTTTGCTGAAAGAAAAACAATATTTTAACACCAGAAATTACAAGATCATATAATGTTATATACTACTAACTACAACCTAATAACACTTGGTTTTTGTGTACAGTTTCAGTCTTATTTGATTTTTTTAAAATCTGCTTGAATTTAGGTGGCCATGGCGTGGGATTTGAATATGTACTAAGATGGGAAGTTGAAATATAGAATAACATCTAAGGACTAATTTACTATGAAAGAAATATTAAAAAATGACGATACTGGCAGCTGCATACTAACCCCTAAATTTCATCTCTGTTGGTTTAGGACTACAGGCTATTTGAACCGAACAACGTATTCCTAACAGCTAATGTTTACAATTTTGTTTACTTCTAGATAGACATTAATGTTTCTTTTTCAAAAAAAATTTACTTAAGATTAAATATCTATGCGCATAGGTTTCACTTCATATTAAATCAAAACTGGCATTTCTAGGACTTTTTTTGCAATCATTTATGTAATTTTATGATTAACTGGAATGTTTTTTTTATATTTTTCATTACAGAATCATGATTTTAGACTGTTATTCTATTCTTAAAACTCAATCACTTAGATTTCGCAAGTATTTGTATTGCACTGTATATTTTCATACGATACAGACAAAAATAATTACTCTTATGAAATTTGACTGGCGCTATGGTAATTTTTGTTTAAAATGAAATTTTTTTCTTACAAGTGAACTGTAATGAGAACATATTAACCTATTGAATATTGCCTTATTAAATGGATGCTTAATTTTTGTTTGTGGACAGCGATATTAATTTTAAATAAATATTTTTGTTTTATATATCATTTTCAGTTTGAATCCAGATTATTTTACAAAATAGCTATAGCTTTTCTTTTCACTTTAAGGAACACGTGTAAATTATTATAAAATAAAATTTTAAAATGTGTATGTAGTGGGAGGTGTGAATGTGCGTTGAAAGTGTGAACTGTGTGTTTGAATCTGTACAGGTCAGCCTTGTGTAATATTATATGTGTGGCCTTCTTGGCCATATCATAACAGTAGACTACGCACAGTTTTTTTTTTCCTCTGCAAAAGTATACTTATTACCTGCCTTAGAATTTCAAGGTAAAATTTAGCTATTTGGACAGAAAGAAATTATCCTACACAGTTAAAAAAAGTCCGAGTGATCTTGCTTAAATATATCCGCAACAACGTTTCCTAGACACTGAACTTTATCTATGATAGCAATAAATGTGGTCTGTCAGACGTTAGCGATGAATGTGTCGAAATAGTTGGAGAATCGTTGGCACAGTGAACTATATCAACACACGCAGATCTTAGCTAGAATGGGATGTTCTACATCATCCTTTCTAACATTAAAGGGCTCCGAAGTTGATGTTATATGCATATAACGTTCAGTTAGTGCATCAGGCAAAACCTAGTGACCTCATTCCACAATAAAACTTTGCAGAAGAAATTCAGGCCAACATTGACCTGGGTCAGTGCTTGAAAACAGTATATTCGAAGGACGAAGCATCGTTTCCCTTAAAGGATGAACTACTCAGGCATAATTTGCGAAATTGGGTTTCCGAAGACCTACAAGTCATACGCGTGTACACACACGGTAGCCCCAAAGTTAGTACGTAGTGTGGTGTAATGAGTGAATTTGCTATCGGATCCTTCTTTTTGTGAAGTGAAGACTGTCAGCACAAACAAATATCTGGACATGATATAATTGTACGCAGTAATACCAATTAACCTCATTAAGCCAAACATCATTCTACATTATGTTGGTGTCTCACCGCAAAGCAGTCAGAAAGTACGTTAGTATATATACAGCACATTACCAGGAAGTCGTGTTAAAAGAGACGGTCCAATTCATTGGCCTTCCCGTTCCATTGCCTTTTTTATTCCTCGTGCTGTTACACTAAAAGCAAGGTATACCGAAAATTATAACTGGACATGGTGATCTGAAGACCCGTGTCAAAAAAAACTATTATATCAGAACCTTGCAAGACCTAGGCCCAGTTTTATCAACCTCTGTTCAGCATTTAACATGTGTTAAACAAGATTGACAGAAGATTTTTCACGGTAAATCGTATGTTAATCATTCTTATCAAATGTTAAATGCTTAACAGAGGTAGGTGAAACCGGGCGCTAGAATTTCATGTGGACGCACGCCGTACTACCAAGAGAGCCCTTGTGGGTACATACTGTTCTTGGTAAATAAATTTTAAAGTTTTAATTTGAATGTGCCAACACCATGTTCGCTTAGCTCAACTAGTTTTTTCTATCAATATTTTGAAAACTCATAGGATATTTTAACGACACCCGATATGTATGTAGGTGTGGTACATGCAGTCATGAAGTACAGAACCCAACTTCGATATTAAAATTATTATCATTAACTTGCTTACAAAAATCTACTATTCTTTTTTAACATTTAAGCAGACCTTTTATTTTTAAAAAGTATAATGACAATAGAGATAATTTTATTAATGGTGAGCAGGGTCTTAAATTTATAATAATACGTACTATTTTTTCTCAAAATTATATTTTACCCCGCAACTGATAAAGTGACATTTATGTTATCTTATTAAATTTTTATCCGCTGAGTCTACGTTTATTTTCACGTTTGTGCTTCTAAAAAAGTTAATTTTAAAATTAATTTTACTTATGGCATTTCTTTTGAACTAAATGCAGTAACTGTAAATGTTTCGGCGTGCGCTAAATGTGTGAACTGAATTTAAAATGGCACGCGATTATTTCCAGGACAAAATATAGGAAGTAAGTAGGTAGACAATGTGGCTGACACCGAAATTAGTATAATAAATCCTTATAAATTATTTATTTTATTTGAACTTCCGGTCGAAATCATACTCAATATAAAACTAATTTGTGGATTTCTCATTATTACTGATCATGCCAAGCAATATAATTAATATTATTACTGTCGGATAAAAATGTAATATACATTTACAAACATTATACAACACAACCTCTGGCCAAAGCTTATCCACTTCACTGCATTTTCCGAGTCCTAACATTATAATGCAACTTCGAGGATTGTAAACCAGAACTACAGTTCAAGCGATTTATTAAAACAAAAACTATTGTACAAGTGCTGACGAGATATACACAGGCTTGGTGCTTCGTCTTACCACCCAGATCTCTGGGCACCGCTATCTGACTGGAAACGCTTTCCACGTAATAGTTGCGGCGTCGTCGATCTTCGAGTGGATTTACCGCGTCTCGTTTACGGAGCGTTTCTTTGGTTCAGCGTCAGACTTGCGTAAAACCGAAATTAATGTGTTCGCCTCCGTGGAGCTAGCAAGGGGATCATGTGGGCTCTTGCACAAAAATTTGGGGAGAGAGTGGATTGCTTCATCTTCTCTTTTCATCTTCTCCGTTTATTTTCTCATCCAAAACCTCCTTTAGCCACCTCTCAGACTCCACCTGAACTTAATATACTACTGTATCTCAAATTTTTTTAAAACTAACTATCTTATATTCATTTAATATCTAGAAGCTATACGTGACAACACTTTTCTTCTCACGCAATTCTGAGTTTCTTTCCAACGTCTATTCACTGCGCTAATTGCTCCCATTCTGGCATTCCATATGATTAAATGTGAATATAAAAACCTGACATTGTGTTTAAAGCACAACATCCACAGCATCTTAAGGTTAATTCTTTACCAGTTCTTAATCTATTACTCCTTAAAAGTAGAATATTATATTTTTTAAAAAATACAATTTCAGTTTTACAAAAATTATTTTCGGCCTTAACATCATCTGCATATTGACCAAATATATATAAAAAATAAACGAATTATGGCAGGTAGCAAACCAACCTGAAAACATATTTTGTCTTTGTTAAAAGCCGAGAGAATTGGTCACAATTTTGAGAACAGTAAAGAATTGTTTAGCTTAAGATTAAAAAGTTTTACCTGATGCGGTTAAGACGATACGTTCACGAGTTGTACCGTACTACCCACAGAATGAACATCCCATCACTGCTAACGGGCAATGCAATAATCCACTACAACTCTCATTTTTGTAAATTTTCAGACTGTTATCTTTTATAAAAACTACTAGAAATAACATATTTAAATCGTTTTATATTTTGATATCCTGTTCGTTTCTCATCTCAAAAAAAAAAAAAAAAGAAAGAAAACTTTCTTAGTCACTTAAACAACACCACTACACACGGACTTACCTAAACTTGTACTCTAAATTCTTACTTCGCTCGTCGATACAAAATGTACATTTGCTCTACTTTTGTTTCCATTAAAATTAATCTCAGTTCTCCGGTTTCCTTTTTAGAGAAATACCACAGCGGGCACTACAACGAATGCAGTTCAGATGAAAGACATTGTCTCGTTTGAGGGTGTCAGCTAGTACCATCCACAACATTTTATAATACTTAAGGAAAATTCATCCATCTTAACTCAGATCAATTGTTTTTACTATTGGTAAGTGAAAATTTAGATTGTTTTTGTTTTTTCACGTAGTCGTGGCATCGTTCTTGGTTTCGTTATTCTTGTAATCCATAAAGCGTAGTTTCTATTAGTACTGAGAGCACTGTGGTCGAGTTTCTTAAACTTTTGCAACAGAAATATTGTCAATGTTTTGTAACGGAAGACAGCTGAAAAGATAATAATGACTTACTTAAGGTGAAGTGAGACCGTTTCATAGCCCTTTAACAATGAGGTCATAAGAACCGATGAGGGTCCGAAAGGAGATTCGAACCCAGGATCTCTTGTACCGTTGACCGGCGCCTAATCGACTACGGTATGAAGGCCAACATGATTTACTTAAGGGTGTTCAATTGCGTTTGATATAAAAATTTTATATTTTTACGTAATAGTATTAGTTTAGTAGACGATACTTGTGAGTACAGTTAAATAGAGAAAACCAGTTGACTTCAACGAAATTTTTCACTCTGGAATAACATGGCATGAGGTGCGTAGCCAAATACTAAAGAACCTCACAATGAACAAATTTTGTATTAAAAAACTGGTTGAATGTACACTTAGTTTCCTGTACTTTTGCGATTTTTTAAATATTACAAATATTGCGTTGTGGGTTTACAAATGTTAGGTTACTTTGTACGTGTCGTGTTATTTCGCTGTAAATTACTTCCTTACAGTACGTCAGTTGGTTTTCAATGTTTTCATGGCTGCGTAATACGCAAATATTAACTTTGACGCACCGTTATGAGAAAACTATGCGAGCTTAAATTGTCCGTAAATCAAAACTTCACTCACAAGTACCATCTACAATACTAACATAATTTCGTGAAAATATGAAATTGTCATTTTATACGACTTGAACACCCTTAAGAAAACTAGGCAAATGTACGTGTCAACTCTACAGGATCCATCAGAAGAGGACAGTGTAAGACATACGGCAAAACGTTTTGTTCAGTGTGAAGTGCAAACACGGTCTCAGTTTCAGTAGCTTTTTTATTATTGTAGTCCATGGGCAGGACAAATTCCAAAGGAACCACAGCCTCCAGTGATCGCATGTCTGTAAAAGAATTTTGTATAAATGGGCAGGGCAGTACTGTCTACACAAATGTTGGAGTAATTTTATAACAATTCTGTCCGTGTATTTTGACCGTTGTGACGTATAAATACAATGAAATGATTGTAAAATCAAAATGCTAAGGTGTATTTACAAAATGTTGTATTAAATATTCTATACTTCAAAGGAAACTAAGTGCGTTGGCATTACAGTTTTAACATTCGTAACTATAGGAAGGCGCAAAAATTTATAATTATTCATATGCCGTTAATTAGGTAAAATTTTTATATTTTAATCCACCGAAGTGCAGCGTAATTTCGGACATCGTGTAACTGACATACATTTATTTCTAACGACCAAAAATATCTGACCACTAAGAAGATTTCAACCCATGACATTTGTTTCACCATCGGCCATAACCAGCAGATCATAAGTACTTAACTAGATAACCAGAAATACATCCAAACATTAACTAGACAGAAATTTTAATTTCTTGGGGATAATTTGTCCCTCTGTTCACCAACTGGGAAATATGTTGTAGTTCCTTGATAACAGTCGATGCGGATCCATCTCCCAATTCCTGTTTTTTTATCATGTTACGTATGAGCGTCAGTCGACGAGATGTGGACCCTCTTAAACAAATAAACGAGCTATCTCTACCAGGGGCACCACCGAATAGTAGTATATCTGCGTCAGCAGGAATATGTGTGTGCTCAATGATATTGACATATGTTGGTGTTAGTTTACCTGTACTTGCAGGGTCAGACATGCTGAACACGTTTTATAATGGCAGAGTATCCCACAACGGCTCGTTTTAACACAATTTGTACTTCACGCTCGGTGTTCAAAAATTTTCTCTCCGCTCGGATTTTAGTCTTATTTACTCCTGTAATTCTAGTTACACATTTTACATAGTAAAAATACTGCTGCCTTGTAGTAATATTTGCTATGGGTAAAATATATAGATTTAAACCACCAAGAATAGGCCATACAATAATAAAAATCCCCAGTCTGAAAAAGTCTGAGGTATTTCAACAGACAACAGTATTTATAACGGAAGTGGAAGACAGGATTATTGGTACGTGAAAAATAAGATGATAACAAACGAATTACAAAATGTTATAAATTAACTGAAAGAATGCAACGTAGTTGTGTTGTGACTGTGCGGAAAGGATACGTTGTGAAAAAACAACTAAATGACTATATTCTTCTCTACAATGGAGTTGATAAAGACAGCAGGAAAAAATCACGTGTTTTCCCTTTTACTACGAAAAATATGGGCATAAATATCAAAAACTGTGTCTAATTTATTTAGTTAGTTCTAGATAACATACAAAATTTGTCATCGTGTATACCACCTAAAATTAGATACATTTAAGTCGTTTTGGAAGCAAAGCGCTTTCATACGTGTAAATTTAAAAAAATACGTAAACATATTACTTTATAAAACTGCACTTCCTATTGTATTTTTTAAGCTGCAGGTAACTCTTAATAATGTCTATATACATACAACAAAATATCAAACATAATGCTCTACTGCCACCGATCCAAGTGGAACAGCGTCTAAATACTTACCTTGCATTTGTTCCAAGTTCAGTTCTCAAACTCCGACCTCGCTGATTTCTTTTTTCCAGACTGTTCCGAAATTACTTCAGTGAAATGCTGATTAGATGGTTCTTTAATTCCAGCCCTGGCCGCTTCTCTTCTTTCTTGATCCTACATTTATCTCCACCAAGGCAGTAAGTATGTTTAACTGGGCATAAAACATAAAATAAATGAACAAAATTGTAACTTATAACTATATTGTCGCGATGACACTGCAAATGGATGTGTTATATGAAGAAAAGAGCAATTACTTTTATATTCTTATCTAAAATTGGAAGGGCAAAAAAATTACAGGGACAAACAAGCAATTGAACACATCGTACGTAATTTCAAATCCCCTAGTGCCAGTAGCTAGGTAATAATACATAACGTGTCACGTTTGTGAACATATATTTTTCTTGTAGTAGTTAACTGACATGAAAATTCACCTTGACACGGAAGAATCTCTCTCATTATTCCGTAGTCTTCACGGACTTTGTCGCGACTTTACGTTCCCTTTCATTAGTGTCTGAGCTGCTCTTGTCATGCGTATCTGGTAACTGTGAAACCTTTCTAGAATGTCTCATTACCGGAGCAGAGGCAACACCTTGTGACATTTTACGTGCTTAGAGCTGTAAATTACAGGTACTTTCAACGTCTTGTTAAAGGCGAGTTATATGATTATAAATGGGAAAATACCTCGTTAATATTCATTTGGATCATTCGTACATTTGAACAAAGAAATAATTTATCAATACTGCGAACTTTTTTTTAAGTTATGTCGTGATACAAAGTAATACACACTGTTGGAAGCATAAAATTCAATAAAATTAGATTGAGTTCCTGGAAAGTATTGAATAAACTTAAGTCTGAATCTAATTTGTGTGTCTGATAGCTGATAATACATGCAATTAGTTGTTTTAAACCATCCATCTATATTTTTCATACTGTTAGTTAATATCTTCTGTCGAAATTTCTGCGTGCTAAATATCTACAATTGAAATAAATAAATATTAGTTACTTATTTCCATCTCTAACGGTAACAACACCAAAAATAAATAAATAAATAAAAAATGTACACCAAACCCAAAACAATATCTTGATATTCACGTGTACTAATTTTATAACGAATGACTTACGTAGAAATTAATTCGGAATCAATTAGATCGTATTAACACTCTCACTTCACTCAATGCTAAATTACATTGTGACTGAACTTCAGTTCATAGTTAAATCTCTATCAGGTCAACTAACATTAATGACCGCACTGATAAAATGTATAGTAGTATAGGTTTCCTGTAAAATTATTTTGTACTAATCACGATATTGGTTTGTGGTAAACAGAACATTCTTATGATATGTACCCTAAACTGCAAACGGCGAACATTCACAGTTTTCCTGGGATTTCCCACGGATTGAAATAGTTAAAAATTCTCCATTAGGAATCGGTCAAAAACTACAGATTGTATTAGCGAAATGTATTATTGCCTACATTTATAAACATGCGTACTTTTATGCAAAACGTCAATCATGTTTGCTTAATTATGTCATAACTTCGATAAAAGCATTTTCAAATGTTAAAATAATATACAATACCAACGGGAATCCAACCCACGACATTTCAAATAATACGCGAATACTCTAACCACAAGCCCATTGTTAGTAGTTACCGTGAAACGATATTCTTATTTTTGTTAACTAGGGACGTGCGTTTCATTCTATCATCATTTCTTACTAATATATTTGGGATTTACTTGAAAGTGTGCAACAAACCGACAGTGATCAATATTAAATCGCAATTATCGACAACAACCGAACAACTATAATTATATGTGCAAGCCAACTGTAAATAATTATTACTACACATTGAAGTGTAACTTATCAAAACACGTATTTCAAATTTTAAATTAACTAGCAAACGTGAATAAGAAAAATGATTGCTTCGGAAATTGTGTTACAATATTTACTACGTGTAGACTAATATAACGTGAAATTGTTGATGTATGACACTTTAGTTACTGATTTAAACGAGATGCTTTTAAATTATAGAATACATAGTAAAAATTGTAATGATTAAGACCTTGCGTTTTAATTTTGCAGTGGTTTCGAAAATATTATTTAACTCAAATTAATACATACAGTATATCAAAAATTAATTCTTACAATTTTAATGCTTATATTTTATCGTTTGTACCTGAATTTTTCTGTTGCAATACACCAAATGGATTTTTACATTTTTTGCCCCTGAAATATGGCATATTTTGTGGTAAAAATAAGCCAAAATGAAGCAAAATTATGTTTTACTAGCAAACAGTACATTATTTTAAAACACGCTTAGGCAAAATTGTGTATCATATGACTGCAAACAGTCTCAAATTTTTTCAAAGCAATTGATTTAAAAGTATTCGATTTATTTGCAATTGTTTGAAAAAGTTAAAGACCATGGCCTTAAAATGTGAAAATATACAAAATAATTCCATGTGTTACCTCAATGTGTTGTATTCACGAATTTTTTATAAATAAGTATTGTCGGAACAACATATTCGCCAGTGAAAAACCTTGTAACTGATTGAAACTGAAAATTTCACTGCTTCTAATGTATCGTCTGACCACAATACTTAAGTGGTGACAGCAACGTGTATTTTGGTGAGCAAAAAAAATATTTGGCACGGCGAATAGTTAGAAAAAGTTTTGTAGCTGCCACAAAATATGTTTTATGTTCACTTACACACGGCCGCTGACCTGGCATCGAATTCCCGTTCACAGACCTCAGCTGTTTGTCTTATCTTCCCACAGTCATCCTTTCATACCTGCTGACCCTCAAGATTCTCCCAACTCAGGACTGCATTCCCGGAAGAAAGGGGAGGAAAGAATATATCTTGTATAACTTTTTAAGGCGGCCGTATGGCAGATCATAAATTACTCGTTCGAGGCCTAAAAGAGGGTAAGCGGCAAGGACTAAGGGTGGTCAAAAATTCAATGCCCAAAGTAATAGGCAAGTTGAAGGAGACGTGTACAAATATATTTCGTCAGATAACCACGTTTCGGAAACAAATATTTCAGGAGTAACGGGTATTTAGGGGTATTGGATGTGATTCAGAAGACGACAACAGTAATTGTTTTAGGTACTTTATTTATTGAGCAATGTTACAATAAACGGTCAAAATTAGCAGCATTACCCTCCGCGCAGAGTCAATATCAATTTAGCACAGTGTCCCGCGTTCGCTGGAATACAGTATGCGTGGGTCGTGCATCTTCCAGCTTCGGCAAGGAATTTTGACAGTATAGGAGGAAGTGCCCAAGAGAGGCATAAGTGGCATCTGTATTTCAGCCATTAGTAGGCTTCTCTGAGTCCACTTAGCTAGGCTGCTACTAACCAGTTGTTATAATAATAGAATGACAGTAAGTAAGGCGAATAGCAATAACCTTCAGATGCTCTCTCCGTCGGTACTACAAGAATACAAGACATTACATACATAAGATCTACGATATGTACTACGTACAACTCAGAGTAATACCAAGAGTGAGGTGCATGAAACATATACGTATTCCTCACGTAACTTCAATTACAGTTTCGTACTTCAATTTAGACTTAAAATAGTATTTTCAAATAGGAATAAAATAATTTTATATTGCAGCCAGATAATTAATGGTATTTATTTTACAGCTATGTATTTATGTAGGAGTAATAGTACAGGAATGTTGCATAATTGGTATTACATGATTAAATACATTTATCTATTTATGTATTTACCAACATCACAGAACCTGGAGAAGTACATGTTTCCGAAATTGTCGGGCTGATTTAAAACAATTATAAAGGCTGGTTACAGTAGTGGATTATGGAGAGTAAAGAACCAACAATTTTGCCTTATGCAGGTTTGTTTGCATTATTGAGAAGCAGCAAACACAGAACCAGATGTGTCAAAGTTCTGAGACGCTATGCTAACAATAAAAGAGAATTTTTTTTCGTTTTCACCGGCATGTATATTCCTTTTCTGTTTCCTTTAAAGTATTTCCCGAGATATTCCCATATAATCATAACATAGGAAGTAAATTATGAAGTTAGTATATTACGTATTTTTGTAGCCAAACGAAAAAAAATTGCAGCAGGATATTTAATTGATAGTAGTCACTATTGTTAACAAAAATAATTATAACAGATAATACTACAGTTATTATTTTAGTACACGTAATGTTACTAATTTACTTTTGTTCAAAACATTTTAAGTATTTCCAACTTGTCTTCTATATTTTTCTTTTTTAACAGTGTGACCAAAAGAAGCAGTTTTTTTTACTAAAATAAGTTCAAGGTATCGCATCTCAAGGAACTGCAAGAACTTCGATCTTCTTTTTTGCTGATATCGCGTACCTTACTGCTTCAACTCGAGTCTGAGCTAAATAACGTTATCTCTAGTACTCGAACGACTTACTGCTAAGCTGCTTGCTTTGACGATGGAAGGTACCAAAAGATCGAAGATATTTATTTTCTGACCTGTGTAACTCACAGACCTAGATATCTAAAAATGAATAGAACGACAGTTTCCGAAGTGAATTCTGCGTTGTTCGGAATTGAACCGTAAGCTACTTAAGATATTACTACAGTTTCGTAAATAATTTAAAAAGAGGCCATTTATTTCTGCTGTCCCTTTTTAAGAACAAGCGAATGTTGTTGAATGAAAGGAATCCCACTCAGAACAGTACCTGCGACTTATATTTTTATAATATTTTGTGACTGTTATCTCAAACATATTGGGTCGGCCATAGATAAAACAGTCCAAGATTACAATGGCGAAATGCGACCCTAATTATCCTCGATAAAAATCAGAAATACGATGAGAATTAAAAAATTCGGCATTTATGTCAGCTGAAGTCTAGTGACAGCCAAAAAGCAATGAACTAATCAATATACAGTATGTTCATAAATTGTCTATACACTTTTAGACATAAATAACTTCAAATCTGTACAAGATAACAACAAGCTGTTTTCAAAATGCGTCTAGATAACTAATAAAGTTTTTACGTTCCCAATTACATATCTTTGGTCCGGACATGTGGACTGCACAACAGAAAGCGCAAAGTTTAGCCTGGTTCATAGAGACTAAGCCCGATACTCAAGTGCAATGAAACTTCCGGAGACAATTTGGAAGGAAACACCAGTTCCGAACAACTTTCCCGGCTTGGCATGTGTTATTTATGGAAACAGATACTGTTCTCTATAAGCAGGGGGTAGGACACCTCTCTGTTTCAGAGGCCACAGTGTGCAAGGTACGGCAGGCGTTTACGAGGAGTCTGAAAAATCAGTGCGTACGGCAGCCAGACAACTGGAAATGCAACGATCAACAGTGCACAAAGACTTGTATAACAGGTTACGACTTTATGCCTACAAGGCGAAGCTGCTCCAGGCACTAAAGTCTACTGACTAACCTCAGCGCGAACAGATTGCATTGGAAATGTACGCAAGATTGACGCAATTAATGACTTTTTGAAAAAACACGTGTTTCTCCGATGAGAACTCTTTGTGTCAGGCAAACTGATTCGTCATAATGTTCACATCTGGGGATCAGAACCTCCTCACGTTATGCGTGAAATGGAAAGAGACAGTCCCAAAATGAATGTGCAGTGCGGTATTATTCATTAAAATTACTTTTAAAAATAAGTTATTAATTTCCTGAGCTCATAGAGGTTGTACTACACCGCGTATCTATAGAACTGTAGGATGAAACTCCTGCACTTATTTTTCGGATGGTCTGCCTTGAAGTGTTGTTTACTTGGACATGTTGCAAAAGTTTACTGTGCCAAAACAGGGCCATCTGCAACCTGACGTCATTTTCTAGCAGGATATGTAGGGCCCGGTAGTTTTCGCGAAAAAAATTTTTGCCCCACTTTGTTTCATTGTCTTACGTGCACACCTGCAATTCAACTTCATCGCTATTGATAGAGTGATTTTGTGCAGAGTCGTTATTCATTTGACTGTGCCAAGTACATTGATAACGGCGACATACCACGTCTGTGATTAGCGGGTTTAACCTCCACACGCTAGGTGTTACGGCATCCAATCACTGACCACAAAGTAGAGATGCAGGTGCGCACGTAAGGCACTGGAACAAAGTGCTGCAAAAATCCACCTCACAAGTCCCTCATTGCCATTGTCCGTCTAATTCTGGGTGAAAATTTCCGAATAGGTGGATTGGACGAGATAGTCCGATTCGATGGCTGCCGCGATCACCTGACATTACTCCAATTGACGTCTTCCTACAACGTTTTGTAATAGATCAGGTATACCGAACCAAGGTAACATACCTGCAGTACTTGAAGACACTCATTCGTAATGCATTTAAACATGTCGCTGTGGAGATGCAGGGGCGTACATGGAGACAAACTGAATCCGACAGGAGATTATCCGTGTTACTGGAGTGCACATATTGACGTGTATGAATGAGTTGAAAAAACTTTATAAGTTACCTTGTCACATGTTGAAAACTTATTTTTTTCTTGTAAAGTTTTAAAGTTATTAAAGTCCAAAGTTGCAAAGGTAATTTACGGACTACATGTAAATTTTTTAATTAATGAATGTTAATTAGACACAGATCAGATATTACAGAAAATACCTGTGAAATATTAATTAAATCAAAGGCGGTTGAATATTATATTATATGTACCAACAAAATGCTTTGACCAATCAAGAGACAGCTGTAGTGTCATTGGCTGAACTGTAAGTAGTCATGTTTTCTGACAGCACAGCCTGCTATAGTAACTTATTGCCTTATGATGGGTACTTATTTTAGTTTTCGAAACGTTGCGAGCCGTCGGAGAAAGCTTAAGAGGGCGCGGTACATAATTCAATGCTAAAACAATTAATCTGTAACTGTAGGTTTCTTGAAGGATATTTGCGAAAGTTAAACAATAGAAATCCTAGACAATAGTTATAGTCAACGTGTTAAACAAAATTGTTTCTAGTGTTACGAACTTATGAGGCACATCTCTGACGCCGGAACCTTGTGCATTTAACTTCGACGCAAGATATCACGCGTAACGAATTAGTAATTTTTTATAAATAAATTTTTAATCACAAAGTTGGCAAATAACGATTGTCTAGGATTGTCATTGAGTATTTTATTCATATTGGATTAGAAAAAAGCGTACGAATAAGGTGAAGTTTTCAGTGTTTGTTTATCTATCATGCACTTTTAATACTCACGTTTGTTTTATAATTTTCGTATCGTATGAGCTTTCATCTATTTCTATTTCTATAAATTTTTCGTCTACGTCCTGTTGTATAGACGTTTCTCACACACCGCAGATTATTTTGTTTGTTTCATGTTCTGGTACGGGTTTAGTTCGGAAGACATGGTCTGTATTCCTTCTCAGAACTATCTGAATTTTAGTATTTAGTGACGACAACAGGTAATATTGGTATACACATACACGGGCACACGTACGCACGCCCGCGCGCACACACACACGAACACATTCACAAACAAGTTGCCCGATCGCGTCTCGGCCCACGTGAAATTTTAAAGGTAAAAAGCTATGACGATAGGTTATCGCGTGAATGAGATATTGAGGAAACATTTTAAAGGAAAGGTTATGACGATAGCTTATCGTATAAATGAGGTATTGAGGCACGGAGAAAACACATTTTAAAACTTTTCACTCCTAAAGTGTAATGATACCCCACCAGGTGTATGAGATATCAAGGATATTGGGAAAATACATTTTACCCTTTTTCACCCCTTAGTGACTGCCTACGCCGCAAGGGGAAGTCACTTCAAATGGAAAACTAAATCTTCTGCCAGCTGCCACTAATATGTGCGTATGTAATATTACATCGACAAATCATGAAATTTATTTTTAGGTATTTACGTAAGCTTCATTATCATTCTAATATCATCTTGATATATCTACAGGTTTAAGGGACACAGAGGACTAACCGAAACTAAGTTTTATTATTTTAATGTCCTTACAGGTTGAATTTCAAAAATTCCTTAAACAACTAACGAGGAATATTCGTAGTCTAAGCTTCAACATGAAAAAAAAATCACCTCTATATCTCAATGGGTTTCAGAGTTGCTGAGGATTAATTTATAACATACCTATTTTACAACTTTTTACCAAATTAATCTTCAAATCTCGAAGAATCTAAAAATAATGCAATGTGCATTTTTGTTATCTTCCTTCTGTAGCAAAAATCACCTGGATATCTCAAAGTTTGGGCAGTGCGTTGATAAGTGAATGAGTTGGACACTTCATTGTATACGTACATGTATGTTTATATGTGTGTTTATATGTGCTTATATATAAACACATGCGCGCGCGTATTTTCATACAAATGGTTTAGTAATACACATCCATACAATAATATTTTTAATATCCTAAGACATTTGTGATTTCAGCGAAAATTATAAGTTTATATCAAACTGACACAAACTTGACAAATTAATTGTAATTGTGTCTTGAATACATTTCATATGAAACTATTACTGCTCGAAACACAACAGCATTAAGAACCGGTCATTTCAACACATCCACGTAAAATAACATTTAAATTATGCAATAATCATATATTGCAAGAAGTATTCGGTCAAACTTATTTCAAGCAACTTTTGCGTCCGGTAGTGCTTGTGTGTTATTCATGTCAATATGTAACAAAATGTGAATGATCTAACAATAATAAATACAAATATATCAGCGGGTATATACTGACGATAGTTAATATCCAAACATTTACAGGTGAGGCATCTGGTCATTACATATAAATTAGTGTAGCCGCAAGAATGGAGGCAGTTGTGTACACATGACGGAGCGAGAGCAAAGCTTTGCTGCGTCGGTGTTTCACTGTCAGCTAACTCGGGCACACTCGGGTGAGCTCGGCTATCTTGGGATATTCAACCTGCAGATTATTTGGCATGTTTCAACAAATATTCCTTAATTTCCATTAAACGTCTCTTTCTTTTTTTCGTAAACGACCAAAATTTCCCGAATTTCCTTCTTAATTCACAAGAATTTATCTTTCTCGATGTACAAAATTCTTAGTATTGACTGTTCTTTTAAAGCGGCTGACGGAACAACTTTTATTGAGTTTCTAATTTAGGTTCGTAACCAACGTAACAGCATAAAACAAATATATATTGTGTAAAGTTATTATTAGCGTAACATTTTTTTCTTATTGTAACAGTAGTTAAAATTCTATACATTTTTATTTCTTTCTTATTTTTAAGTAGGCAGTTTTCACTTTCTTACATATTAAATTATTACCTGATCCAAAGATACAAAAATGCCTGCGTCCTCTATGTTTTTATCTATCCCTAATTTTAGAATGCAATTTGCCTTTCTCATGGGAGTGACGCTGACCGACATATTAAATTCAGTGTATTTGTAAGTACAAAATTATTTCATTTGTGCCTTATTACCTCACTGCTGGCACCACTTCATAAATAAATGTATTTAATTGCTTAGTATTCGACGTATCATTCTGCTAAATTGACTTTGATACTTCTCAAAAATATAATTTTTAACAATTTTTAAAAATTTATTATATTTATTTATTTATATATACACGCCATTGTACCGAGAAACTATATAAAGGAATTTTAAAAAAGTATGAATAATAAACAATACTATTTTTATCAAATTAGTCATATTTGTCCGGTATTGTAATGCAGTATTAATACCACATATTTAAAAACTGGGAAAACAACTTTCTTTCACTTTTACTCTACAAACGTTTATGTCAGTTTCTAAGGTTAACAAAAAATAAACGCACACTCTGTAGGGAAAAAATTTGCAATGTGTAAGCAGTCTTCAGACATGAATATTAAAAATATTGACGTATTTAAATCACACGCACGTATGTGCTCAGTAATCGCGTTCTATCGTGAATGAATCATGTAGTTCGCTGGCTGCCCCTCAGTCCGCGCATGCCTTGCGGATTTACGTCTATACTACGCGTGTCACTGTCTCTTGTCCAGATATCGCGATTTTCTGCGTATAAAGAGGGATGTATTGCAGTATTGCTGCAGGAATTATAACATTGAGTGTAAAACACATGATTGGTTGTTTTCAGGTATTTATTTAGTGTGGAAATACTTGTTCGTTTAAAGTTTACACGATATTTTAGAATCTACTTGAAGAAAATCGGTAGCATTGTGGGTATCAACGACATGATCAAAAAAGTTAGTGATGCCGTATGTTGGGTAGACTTAATTTAATGTAATGTGTAATTCCCTAACTTTGTTCCTACCATATATCAGGAGTTGGTAGTAACTTCATTGGTAATCGTTTGTCAGACACTTGAAATCATTGCATTGACAATTTACAGCAGACGTTCTTTATACAATAACATAGTCATATCATTCAATAACGCTGACCACATCAACCGTCAAACCAATCAGCCGTTCTGTAAACCTGCAACGAACCATACACTGCAGAAGCATAATGAGTGCGTGAGAGTTTTTGGTGAGCAATGAATATCCAGGTCTTTAGTGCTGGTGAGAGGTGACATGATGTGGGTATGTAGCTGCACCAGAATGAAGGGGCGAGAAAAGCGGGAGATCCCCGAGAAATCCCGTCCACCAGCGGCGTCGTCCGTCACGTTTCCCACATGCGGGATTCCGGGGACCGATTCCTCCGGGAATCGAGCCCGGATCGCCTTAGTGGGAGGCGAATGATCTGACCACTCATTTGCAGCGACCCCTGCACAAGAGTAATGTTGGACTTGACATTTACTGACAGTACATCAATTATCAATTCGCTTAACACTCTAATCTTGCAGTATTCGATAAACTTCATTCAAGAATGTGTGTATTATGCCTCAGACAACATCCAAGTGCGCTGTGCTATTCCTATGTATACACCAAAAATATGTCAATCTCAGTTATTGACAATTGCTACATTTTCCCTTATCTTTAAAAAAAAATAACTGTTACCACTCGAAGTTTGAATTTCGGGATTTTCACGTAAAAGTTAGCTCGGACGTACTTTGCACGAACTTATTGTATTGCTCACGGTGTGTTTACTTTAGTTTCCCATAAACCTCTCGTCTTCTATGACTGTCGTGCACAATGGCAATCACAATGACACTACTCATGCTATACCCCTGCATTTGTGATTATTGTGAAGCATCAAACAGTTGGTTTGCAGTAGTATCTTGAGGTCATAATGCCAACTTACGCGAGCTTTCAGTATGAGAAGACGTTGAACCTTTGCCCATTTTGATTGTGTATTTTAAAACTGTCACGTCTTTGGAAACGGCTTACCGCACTTTCAGCAACGTCACATCGCACACAAATAACTCTCCTTGCAACCAAAGCTCTCAAGTCGATGATAATTACAGCCGAAGGTGAAGACTCTTGTTGTAGCGGCATTGTCAGCAGCTTGGCTCCTTTCTGTCTACAGCCAATGGAAAGTTTTCAGCTATAATCTCCAAACAGAAGATTTTCTCTTCTCAACGAGCAAAAAGAAATGAATAATTATTCGCACAAATGGAATAGAATACATATAATCTATAACAACGTTTATTATATTTTATTTTAAACATTTCAATTAATTTGTACGTTTAAAGATCAGTCAGTACAACGTCAAAAAATGTAATGGTCAATAAAATGTTTCCATGTCGCACAGGTTGGTGCATAGCGCATTGTTTTAGTTCTATGTATTAGTAACTTATGTAGAAGATGTCGAAAATGTGGTTTTAATGTTTAAAAATCGACTTCAAAGTTCATTACAAACAATAGAATCAAAAACTTCATGGTATCTCCATATTACGACAGTATTCATAATTATAGTGATTAATAGCAAATGGTAGTTTATTTTACATTTAAAAAATTAAATTTTGCAGTAGTTTTATGAGCATTACAGTAACTTTGATTCACTTTACAGAAAAATTTAGGACACACATATTTCATGAGCCATCATCATGTGAATTAAACACTCTACGCCCAGACTCTTCATGCACCTAATTTTTAGTAACAAAAATATTTCTACAAGATGATTTTTTTTATTTCTACCCGTAGATTTTAGTATGTTCAAACAAAATGTTTCTAATACTACATACAACAATTAAGTAGCTGTATGGAAAAAAGTGATACGATCCAGAAAATGTGTTTTACCGCACATACATGTCCTGTATACAATTTTCAGTAAACCTTCAGTAGTTTTAATCCAATATCGCCAAAACATGTTCTATCATCTCAAAAAATCTTATTTTTTAACCGGCTACACCTGTGAAATATTTTCCTGTCATCAGACAAAGTCAGTAATTTATCACCCCGTGCCATTGCTCCTATAACGGCCAAACCTCATACATCATCTTCAGTCGATTTCATATTCGTCATAAAACCGTCATCTGAATAATGCGACACTGCGGCAAAAGAATCTTCAACAAAAGCAATATACCAATCACTTTCCTACAAAACGAAATTGTTTCCTTCTCATCGTACGTTTCGGCTCCAAAAATATATTAGTTCGAATGGCAATTTCTTTTTAAAATCAAATAACTTACGTGTAGTGACAAATGTTTGTATTATTCACAGCAGTTTTCAGTCGATAACTCCCTAACATCCGTGCTCATTTTGTATATGAGAGAAATAATAAGCATCTTCAAATAAAATATTTATGCGTGGATATAAAAACTTGGATTTGTTATAAAAACATTTCATTTATTTTGCATCAATAATACACACATACATTTTGATGTCATATAAACAGAATGCCATTGTTATTTACTTTACTAGACAACACTTTCAACCATGCAAAGTTTAAAAAAATTTCGACTTTTAGGCATCATGTTCATTTTCTACAATTCTACGCTTATTGTGTCTTTCAGAGACTGTTTTGTGCACCATTTATTACTCTAGATTCATGTAGCTATTAAAGAGGAAGTATACAATTCCAATTACATAGAACAACTTCTTCACTTTCCGCGGAGTATTTTCACACTATTATATTTTCGTTATTATTTCAAAAAGTGAACAGTGATGTCAGATCTTTGAAATATAATATGCGGCCTGAAAAAGTTTAAACAAACTGATTTGGTGATATAAAAATGTTCGAGATGAAATTGAAATATATTTTCTATATTTACGCTCGTTTAAGCTAGTTGAGTATGTTTAATATTTGATCATATAAACAAATAAACATTGTTCACTGCGTTTAACCGTTAGTAATGCTTTGTTTAAGAACATTAATATATTCTCACAAATCAGTGCAAACTAAATTATATGTCTGATTGAATTCGTGTCTATTTTTAATTCCCTCACGCTATTGTCATGCAAGCTTTACTTCATTCTAATTTTTTTTGTAAAGCATATACATGGTACATATGTGTAGTGCCTTCAAAGTTATACTTTGAAATGCCAATAATTATTATTTTACATTATCTTGGCATGCTCCATATCTCATCGTAAGTGAACCAGCGAAATTCACTACAGTAAATTATTTAAATGAGTTAATGTAATAGATTAACTGTCTTTTGCGAAAGTTGATAAAACTTTTTTTGGAGTTGGATCGTTTTTAGAAAAATATATCTAAATAAACTTCAAAGAGGCACATGGTCCATTGTTCTTATATATGTCAGGATTATTAATTTAATGTGAATACATTACTCTTACTTCGTCCGACCGCTCGACTCAGCGATTAGCGCTCCTGCCTGTTGAATCTAGGGTCCCGGGTTCGATTCCTGGCCGGGTAGGAAAATTTACACTACCCTCCTAGGATTAAGGACTGGGTAGTGTTGACCCCTCATAACTATGATACGGAAGACAATGGCGAGCCACAGCAGTTCGCTAAATACAGTTAATGTATTTTATAGTCTGTCTCATGTAAGTACGCCTATTCCGTATTTTGACAGTTCACTTCTGATAAGTGTGTCTGCACACAGGCTTGCAGAGACCATGCCTTTCCAGAAAGCCAGGTAGGTTGAAAGCTCCAAACAATGTAACTGTCGGACACATTTCTCAGAAGGGAAATATCAAAATACAGAAGAGTTACATGAGACAGATTATGCATACTAATATGTACCTTGTATAACAAATAGCATTGTACACTATAGAAAAATTGGAGTGAAGCAATGCTTGCATGACAGTACTGTGGGAGTATTACAAATATATGACAGTTCTATTAGAAAAACGCTTTAGTTTGCACTGATATGTGAGAATATAAATATGTTTAATGTTTGCCTAGGCACGCCTCAGGTAGTCCCCCTGAAGTCCAAACCAGTTCCCGGGCTGAACAGTCATTGTCACCATTATCTTTGTTACTATTACATTCACGACAGTATAGGAATTTAAGCACACACAACAAAATAAATACATTCAGATAACATCAACAAATGTATTGAAACATGGCAACATGACAATATGGAATCGTAATTATTTTTCGTAAAAGTGTGATGGTTTCATGTAAGTGGAACCTCAAGTAATATTGGAATAGTTTGATTTTTAACGACAGCTAGTTAACCGAACTACATTAACAAGCCTGCGCAGTACAGCATTTCTTAAGTTTTTTTAAAAATTTTTTAACGGAAATGATTTTACGTGTAAGTATAAATATTAGTACAATTATTTAAGGCCAAAAAATATTTTTCCAGCTACTAATACATTAATAACAAGAACATTTTTGTATTGTTCATTGGCAGTTTTAAAGAATATATATCTATTGAAATAAATTTATACGAATTTCGATTTAAGGTAATTGTGTTTTACGTTAAAAATAATTATTTCAGTTACTGGTCACCTACAAAAGTAATAGTAATATTTTCGCAATGAATAATGTACACGCACAGCAGTTCAATATTAATGAATTTAGCAAATAAACAGGTTTGCTGCACGCTATGTATTTCATCTCTGAAATTGTATTACATTGTACGTTTAATTTACGAACACATGTATTTTATAAAAATTACTTTTTAAATTAAAACTCACTGGAACACTGTTTTACGGCAACTAATTGTTGAGACTATCTAGTGTTTCTTGTGGCAATTAACGAGATGGATACTGGTAATGTCTTAATGCATGCAAAAAAAATTTGAAATTATAACACTGCGGGGATTGTAAACTAACTAAAATAATGTAATTACAAAAATAGAAAATTCCGTTATAAACATGGTTTTGCTCTAGGCAACCACTGAGAGATAGAGGCACGGTTATGTCTAGAAAAAATTTTTACACAATTTTGTTTCAATTCCTTATATTCACACCGTGTGTTTGTACAGTCATGTCTCTCATTTCACTGCTTCAATAAGAACCAACCGTCCATCAAGAATAACTTTCGTTAATGGCGTAGTTCACGTCAGTTCTCAACGTCTTTTTTATTTGTATATTTGTAGCAGATATTTTAACTTATTTTAGACATAAATTGTGATTAAATCTTCTGCTTAGAAAATTTGTGTATCTCTCGATAGTTTTTGCACAATGAGTCGTAAACATCAAAATTTGCACTTTACGGTTTTAGGTACGCCACTAAAACCAACTGACATACCAAACTGAAAAATTCACAGTGTATAACAATGTTGTAGGCTGTAACAAGACACATATAAAAATCACAAATAAAACAGTTTTGTATTTAATAAAAATACTGAATGTTAAAAATAAAAATGTAAAAACTTTAAAAATTAAAAAAGCACTATATATATATCTGTGTGTGTGTGTGTGTGTGTGTTTGTGTTAACTGGTGTGGACCGTGCCCTTAAGAGTGCGTTGTAGATAAATAAACGCTGAAAACCTCAATTAATGTCTACGCTTTTCTCGAAGCCAATATGGATAAAATACTCAATGACAATCCTAGATAATGGTATTTGCCAACTTTATGAGTAAATACTTGTACAGAATTACTAATTTGTTACGCGTGATCTATTGCGCCGCTGTTAAATTCACGAGGTTACGGCGTCAGAGATTGTGCCTCAGAAATTGGTAACACTGAAAACAATTTTGTTTAAAACGTTGCCTAAACTATTGTCTAGAATTGCTATTGTTTAATTTTCGCAAATTGGCTTCAAGAAACCTACAGCTTTTAGCGTTGAATTATGTACCACGCCCTCTTAAGTAACCCACTTATGATACAAAAGTCTTGCATCAGTACTTGTTTGCACAGTTTTTAAACAATTTCATAACTTTTGCATAGCACAACTAATGCTGATTCTTCCGTCATCGTGCCTCACACAGTACAAGTGTATATATATTTGCTTTATATTACGAAAATCGTGCTCCTTTTTTATCTCATTTAGCTTGAACTCAACCATAAGTATAGTCACATTTACATCTTCAAAATTTCGTACTTCACATCGTTTAATTTACTATTGTACTTGCAATCAAGGTCTTTGACTTAAGGGGGCGGTTCACCTCAGTTTTCAACGCCTTTTATTATTTTTATATTTGTACCAGACATTTTTTTCTTATTTTAGACATAAATTATGACTAAATCTTCCTCTTAGGAAATTTTTTTATCTCTTATAGTTTTTGCGTAATGAGTCGTAAGCGTCAAAATATGCACTTTACGGTTTTATGCACGCCATTAAAACCGACTAACATACCAAACCGAAAAAAATTCACAGTGTACAACAATGTTGTAGGCTGCGATTTGAAACATTTTAAACAAAAATATATATAGTTTCGTATTTTTAAAAAAAATTTGAAATTTTTGAATTTTCATTTAAAAATTCAGCATTTTTAATTAAATACAAAAAT
>PNEQ01113863.1:0-17028 GCA_003012365.1 Medauroidea extradentata
TGAAACTTATCCATGATTTCTAGTGATTGTTTGCATCTACCTATATCCCGAGGTAGGAACCAGGACATATTTGCAGCGAGTTTGGTAATTTCTCCTTCCGGTTTCGAATCCACGCCTGACGGGAGAAAGAGCTCATGCAATATCGCTGAGGTTTACTGGACGAGGCAGTGGTTGGGGACAATAGTCGAACCATCACACCGATGAACAGCACAGTGGAATAAAAGATTGTAAAGATAGCGTCACAGTGCTAGGGTGTTCAAATGCGGCAGGAACACACAAAGTTGGTGGTTGTCGGCAAAAGTGCTCGTCCAAGAGCACTTAAGGATATTAAGATCATGCCCGTTGAATATAAAGCCAGCAAAAATGCCTGGATCACAGCAGACTTGATTAAAGAGTGACGCATCGCCACTGCGTCCTTAATAATATCCATACTAAAGCTCGCCTCCCGTTCTAAGTTGATTTGGTTGTATTTGTAGGTTAGGCCTAAAACGTAACCACGTGTTGCCGATTTCTGAATATGTACATAATGTTACGCTGTTTTGTTATAAATCCAATACTATTTTATTGTAATAATTTGTGTGTGTAAATAAAGACTCACGTGCCTGAAAAACATTTCACGTACTGTAATATTTATTTGTTTACAGTCACGGCCATGATGCCAAAAACTACGTGCACGGTCTCTGGTGAAATAAGATAAATTATGTACGAGACAAATATTTGATGTAAATAATATTATTTAAAGTGTCTAAAATGTATGATTGTTATGTAAAAAGGGATTAAACGGCAACACGTAATAATATTTTAATAGTGAGTATGTTGTGTTTATGAGGCGAGCAAAATTTATGTTTTCTAGTATTGGTAACCTTGCAGAGCAGACAGCTCCAGCGGCCATTTTGAACCCACCCGCCTAACGGGACTTCCACCCCCTCGGACGGGTATATAAGGCGCCTCTCGCCATCCAGAAATCAGTGTTTCCTAGGGCTCGGCTCCTAACGAGTTATCTAGGCACTCTCTCTTACCTTACGGGTTGTGGCGGGAAACTGCCACCTAAGTCCTCCTACCCAAACCTGCTCGACCTCCCGAGTGTCTAGAAACGACGTAGCGAGTCGGTCACTCTAGTGCGCTGTAGCTTTGGGAACGCACCCACTTGCGTAGCTCTATCGGCCGCCACGAGGCGCGCCAGCGGTATCCGCCGGAAAGCGGAAGTCAGTAATCGGAGGCTCCCGCGAAGCAGTCAATCCATGCGGCAGAGTGCCAGTGATAAGTCAGTAGTATAATATTTCAGTGGCAAAGTTGTGAGAGACGTGGTAAATCAGTAGTATAATATTTCAGTAGCAAAGTGTGAGAGAAGTATAAGCCAGTTGTAAATTCTGTAAAAGTGTGTACAAAGATTTGAGATCAGGAAGAGTTGTAAAGTGTTTTGTGAACTTGTGTACTTTGAACGAGTCAACAATATAACCAGTGAAACGCAACTTATTCTTTTATTTTCTAAACTAAATGTCTGAATTGGAGGCCCGCTCATCTCAGGAGGAGATATTAAGCCCTCGACAGCAAGCCGCTAAGGCGCGACGTCAGTTTGTCGCCAAAAGGACACATATCCTGCCGGTCTAATTCCGGAGCTTCAGAAGCTACCAGGCCCCGAGCCTACCCTGCCTGAGCTCAGCGCTCAACATAAACAGCTTTCGGCCCCTCAGGCCCGAACCCGCAAACAAGTGCGGTTCAGCAAAATTCTTAGAGAGATCCAGCGCCATCAGATCCAGTTACTGAGTCCTATCAAGACTCCCCCTAGGCCTGTTCTCCTGCACCAGCGGATCCAGGAGATCATCGCAGAGGACCGCCGAATGCTCAAGCGGGACACACCCATATCTGACGATAAGAAAAGGCTGCTCAGAAAGCTATTTTAATAAGGTGAGTGGACATCGACCTTACCCATATAAAGGATTCTGAAACTCCCTTCCTCTGCTAGCACAAAAGCATCCAGCGTAGACCCTACACAAGGAACACCACTCTCCCTGAACACGCTAGGCTTTTCATCAATCCACAGGAGGAGTCTCTTATTAAGCTCTCTCCCTACAGCTAGCCAAACCAACGGTGCCTCGCCTGTGGACCACCTTCACCCATATAGCCTTGAGGAAGCGAGGCAAGAGTGGTTCAATAGCTTCGTTTGGCAAGCTCGCAAACACTGCAACGATATTGGTTTGGACCCAAAATGCAAGATTGTGCTCCTATTTGACAATTGTTCAGCACATCCCCCGGCAGAAACACTGGACAAAGAAAATGTTTGTGTCATTTTTCTACCACCTAGCTGTACGCCATTGATTCAGCCACAGGATCAAGGAATCTTGAGATCACTTAAGTGTCGTTATCGTAAGGAGTTTTTGCAGTTTTTTTTGTCCAGTCTAAATAGTGGGAAAACTGTAGCAGAAATCAGGAAAGCATATAATTAATGCGACGTTATTTGGGCACTCGCAAGAGCATGGGACAGCATTCCCTATTCAGTTCTACATAAGACCTGGTATAAACTGTGGCCAACCTTGGCAAACAGCAACGTGATAGAGGTTGAAGAAGCCGAACTTGAGGACTTCAAAGGGTTTGAGACAAAAACTGTGAACACATTGTTGCAGTACGCTAAGAGTGTCATCAATCCTGAGGTTAATGACTTAGGCCTCATTGAAGATAATGTTTTAGAGTGGCTTCATGTTGACGCTGATGTTCCTGTTGTTCATCATTTTACCGACCAGGAAATTATTGAATCCGTAACAGGCGCTGAAAATACTGAAGAAGAAGACAGCAGTGAAGATGAAAAACCGCCCGCGAAAATTTCGCAGGAAAAGTGTCTAGAATATGTGGAAGGTTTAATAGCCGGCATGCAGCAGCGCAGCTATTTCATGGAACAACAAATCATGTCTTTGTACGTGATACAAAAGCAGTTGATAAGTGAGAAGCCCAAAATTAAAACAACAACGCCTGACGGACATGTTTACAAAAATTCCCGCCTCTACGACAACACGCAATGAAGAGAATGATACGACAGCCGGCACAAGCGGCACACAGGAACTTCAGTGACAGTGATTAATTCTGGTAAACAGGCATCGTCTCTTTTTTTTTTTTTTTTGCGTTTTTTACATTCCATTTCCTGCAGTGTAAAATCAGAATTTATTTTGTGTTGTGTTGTTAAGGTAACTATATACATATGTGCACATCTAAACACAGTAGATTATAAAACGTACGTCATGTTAGTTACAGTGCTTTTCACTTAAATGATGATAATAAAGGATCGTGGTAACATATTGTGAGAGACGAGGCAGTCGCACGCAGTCGCATCTGTTCAGTGTCAGTGACCTACATATCAATGGCAGCTAGGCAAGAGAGGGGAACAAAGCAAGACGGGGAAGCTTGATCAGCTGGCTGCAGAGCATCGGCCAGGCGGGAAGCAGCGTTGCCAGATGACTTTAGAGCGGAGTTACGCCGAAATTCTTCGGTACGTTTAAATATTGTACTCCTTTTAATTTTTCAGTATTACGTACATAAAGTGTAAAATAAAATTCAAGAACAGTTTGTGTATATATGTTCACCATGTTTCTTATAGTAGGCCTACATGTGTTGTTTTATTACAAACATACCTAATTTGTTTATAAACAAAAAAATTTTCTGTTTTATCCGAACAATTCAGAAACCAGAACCAGTTTGTCCCCCGACTAGTTCGGATAAGCGAGGGAGCAGTGTATTCCCTTTTATTAGAACAAGGAAAAAAACTGATGAAGACAGTGAAAGATACTCATAAATAGGTGCTATTCCCTACGTGAAAAAATATGACAATTTTAAAATGAATTCTCCCAACATGACACAAAACACATTACCATACTTCCGCCAAACATTCTTTCTCAAATAGTCTTACTACACATAAACTTTCCTCCTGGTTAGACTTAAAAGTTCCAAATCTGTATGGGTGGTAGTTTCACAATATATTAAAATTGGTCCAAAATACAACAGTTTTACAATCAAGCGAAAGAGGCGTGGAAATTATAAAATTTAGAGTTGAAAATTTACTTAGCAGTTTTCAAAAGTTTTAACAAAGCCAAATATTAATTTTAATGAAATGTTAGCATGATAAGATGTTTGTGAGCGATGTTTTACGTGCTTCCCACGCTGTCTTGAAGTTTACTAAAAACATAGCTAATTAAAAGAAAAATTGGTGCCTCTTCTTAACACCACAATACTTTTATAACTATATACTCAAAGTTAACTCGCTCCCAAGAGTTCCTACTCTTAGGAGTGTGGCACTAACAGGCATCATCTTAATTGCCTACCGCAAATGTCTGATCAGGATGGGAGTCAAGCCAAGAAGAAAGATAAATAAAAAGGATACAACAATAGTGTCAGTTCAAACAATCGTCTCAGAGAAAGAAATCTTTTACTCAGAGAAAATAATTCAACATAGTAAGTTACTGATTAACATTCCATAATGTAGATATTCTGCTTGATATCTCAATAAGCAGTACTCTTCCCAAATACAGCTGATAAGAAAATAATAACTACCCTAAATTAGAATAACTGGTTTACATGTTAATTAAGGGCTTTAAAATCAAATAAAATTACATTAATTCACTCAGTTCAGTTTTGAAGTTCCAGGTAAGTATTAAAACACATGATAACAGGTAATTGCAATTCCATTACACAGGTGCTATATTTGCGATTATCTGATATTGAGACATGGGGGTTGTCGAGATTTGGTTATATTGTATTATTGGGCCAGTTCCCAGCCTCTTAATTCTGAGCTATTGTTTGACGGTGATAGGGCTTTCACTACTTTGGTGTTGTAACAGCAGTCAAAGTTTTGTTTGTGTAATGCAGTATGTGCTGCGACTGGTTTGTCAAGTACGTCCACTTTACCATTAATTTTTTGTTGAACATCTCTCTTGTAGTTTTGGAATCGCAACGAGCCCCATGCATGTCATTCTTAGAGCCTCAGTTGTATGACCTTGGGAAACCCTTCCTGACCATCCTCAGATTCACCTCCTTTGAGATGGGAAACCTTTCCTGTGCGGGCATCTGTATCACTTGCTTGCTCAGAGATAGGAGCTGGATTTTTGGTGATGCTGTATTCGAGGTTGGCCTATATGAATCACAACGAGACACCAGCATATCAGAGTTGGCGTTATAGCTGGCTGACCCGGGAAAACGCCTCCTTACCAATTCAGAAGCTGATTATCCCTGCTGATCACATGTCCTCCTCTATTCTCTACCCTCCCCTTCCCCTCTTTCCCACATCCCTGACAATTTGTTTGTAGTATAAAACTTTTATTTTATATATATCCTAGTTGTATGTCATTGTACCTGTATGTTTTCACTATGACGTTCTTCTTTTCCCTATATTTATACTTTGTAAAAGGTAAACTTAGACTTTATTAATCCCTGTATCCTCTGACATTGGTCTTTTAATTTTACTAGTAGACTTTAGCGACTGGTTCCCCACCCCCCTCGCCATCAACCTTGAAGATATTCTCGGGGCCGATTAAATATAACCACTTGCGTTTTGCACCGACGCCGCGCACCGCAAGGAAATCTGCTCTGCACCTGCACCTCGAGTCGTAGTTGGAATTAAATATACTCAAAAACGCAAGACGCAAGGGGCGGAGCCTATTTTGCTCGGCGCAACTGCCTCCCCTCTCCAACTTACACACGCCAATCAGAAAATTTGTAACATCATTCTCACCGCCACTTGAACGGCAAAAGCTGTCTGTACACCGGCGTGCTTACATGAAGATATAGCTTCCATGTAGCAGTGAACATTTCTCGCGCTAAAAGTAATGTTTTGGTTATATTTTTCGTAACCTCAAATTTTGTAGCCTTCTCGTGATTAAACAAGGATGTAAGAAGTATAGGTTCATATCAAATTATAAAGGAAAATTGTTACAAAGTTTTTATTACAAGTGTATATGTTGTAGTTGTGTTTTGAAGTGTGAAAATAAATTTCCATAATGTCGTGATTCTTTCAATGTAGTGGATGCGTGTGTTCATTTTTGTGTTCGTGAATAATTAAGTGCTTTATTTATGGAGAGCAGCATTTTTTGTAACACAATTGGAACACATCAGAGTGGTTTTCGTCTGTAACTAGCTTTTACATACTTTATGTTGCTAAAGGAAAATAAAGTTCCTTAAGTGATAAACGTGTGACGCAATTAGAGCAAAAATTATGTATACATTTTATATTTGTACTGATATTAATTTGAGTGGCCTAGTTTTGAAATTCATGTAAGTTATTTTAGCTTGTGTGGCATGGTATTTGTGAGTGTAGGCTTACTACCTAATGGGCTATACATGTGGCATTCGTCTTTCAGGGAGTCGTAAATCGCGATACGTTGATTATTTCTAAATAATTCATAGCTAATGTGTAGTGAATCCGAGTGGCGTTCGTACAACTATACTGCAAGAAATTTAAATTAGGTGTAGATTATTGTAAGTTCAATGTTCACCGAGATAGGGTGTGATATGTGTAGACAGCAAGTCTCACGAAAGACTTAAAACTAAAATGATAGCCCTTCCGTTTTATGAAATAAAAAGAATCCCATCAGAATCACTCTTAAATATAAAGCACGTATGTGGAAACAGTCGGCAAGAAAGGTGATGTTAAAACACCCCATCCAAGCAAGGAACATAGAGAGGTAATGTCACTGCTCTAAGCAATTAGCCAAACAGGTACTTGCAAAACATATTCGCTATTTATTTACATTATCATCTGCATAAAAGTTTCAAGCAAAGTTTTTAACGGTACAAATAACCTCGTCACAAACCAACTCTATTTTCTCGTCGTGTGCCACGGAAAAATACCCTCAAAATATAATTCCGGGGAAAGGAAAAATCATTGCCCATTTTTAATTGATTCTTTAGTAAAAAACATTTCAGTTTTGTACTTCTACTGTACTTCGTAACTTTAAAAGCTGAAATGTGTACACGAAAACATAAATAATTAAAGTTCATAGAACACTGGATACAGATAAAGATATCCAACTTTTATGTTAATTCACTTTCACACACCCGAAAATTGTCCAATGCGCATGCGCGAAGGGCGCAGATATACTTGTGTCGAGCCATTTGCTAGTCGCAGATTTTCAGGCACTTTGCGCCGTCATGTGACCACTTGCACCTGCGTATTTGTATTTTTAATACCAAAGCAACGCAGCGCAGGTGCAAATTTTGCGCTGCACCTCTCAAAAGCGATATTTAATCGGCCCCCTGGATGGCTGAAAATTTCTCCCACGATCCCTTCAGTGGGGGGCAGCATTCTCAAGCAGCCAATGACAATTAACTTCTCTTAAAGAAAGGATTTTCCTACACAGTAGTTTACGCGTACACTGTTTTATGTACGTAATTTGTTGTTTGCCCTGTTCTGTGTATTTATGCTTCAGATGTAACATGAAATGTCTTTGGCTGATGCAGTGTTCATCAAATTTGTTTAAAAAAAAATTAATTAGAAAAAAAAGCAATAATAGCCTAGGCAAATTAGCTTCGAAAAATAGTACTGTGTACCACACTAACGTAAGTCGTTACAAAAAGTTATTAATAATCAAAACTATCTCCATCGAATAAAACGCATAGCTGTACCTTACAAATACAATCTCCGTTATTATATCCAACTTGGGGTTGCAGTTGGTGCGGTGGCTAAAACATTTGCCTCCCAAGAAGGCAACCTGGGTTTGATACCCAGAGGGGAAAACCCCAACTTTTCACACGTGGAAATCATGGATAGCCTATGAGTATTTCCACGGTAATGCCATCTCCCTTCTCACCTAATCATACAGCCTTTTACTTAACGTTTTCATTCAGGGTTTGGTTTCAAGCCAGTTTTCTACTCTTTAGGTGTAGTACTCTGCACTCCAGTACCACGAAGCCTCCCTATATGATATTTATTTTACAACTTTTACAAATGCCTTTTTAATTACAACCCCCCCCCCCCTTTAAGAAACTATGAAAGCTTTGGATTTAAAAATCTACGCTGTAGCGTATTTAATTTCTCCTCACTAATTTGGTACTGGGTGAAGCAATCTCTAAAATTAAATACTACCACCACCCTCACCTGTTAGAAAGCTGTAGTACGTTGTGTTACACGGAAATCTGTTCTGCTTTTGCTGTGTGCACGGTTCAACCTCCTCTTCCCCCCCCCCCTAACTCACTGCACCTTACATGATGCCCAAGCCTGAAGGGAACTGAGTGATCACACTGTCACCAACCTTCAACACCAAGGTAATAGAAATTCAGTATACAGTGGATTCTCTATGCATTGAAACCTAATGGATTGAAATACCTGCATCCATGGAACACATTCTGGTTCCAATTAATTTATTTTACAGCATTTTAAGACCACATGCACTGAAATCCCTCATGTACTGAAATTTTTTGTAAGTCCCATGAGAAACGGTGGATAGAGAATCCACTGTATCGGCAAAATTCATAGAAACATAAATAAGCACTAGTTTCACAGAGCCCCAACTGATCTGCTGCAAAGTTTCCACGACCAAAGTTACTGTGCAGTTAAATACTCGACCAACCATCTCATTGCAAAGCACAGCAGGGCCCAGGAAAGCAGTAGCAAACATACCTGACTTGTCCTCATCCTCGTGTTCCTCTTGTTCCTCCTGCTCCTCCTGTTCCTCTTGCTCCTCTGGTTCTTCTTGCTCCTCCTCTTCATCCTCACCTGGAGGTTCCAGCATACGTTCCCGGTACCGCTGCATACGATACTCTGTAGCATTGAGAGGACGGTGCTTCACAACCAGACGCGTGTTATTGGGTGGTTGCCCCATTTTCTGCCGTCGCTTGCTCAGACGTACCCTGTAACACAACACTCCAATCATCATAGACACTACTGTATTTACTTTACAGTACACATCTTCACAAGTTACAACTTGCATTTTTCACATTAATTTTGGAATTCCCAAAATAAAATCCCCAGCCTGAAATCTTAGTCGTTATTTACATATGTATTTTAGGTCATTCACATGTGTGTTACTAAGCACATCCCTTAGATGTTAGCTTATGCGAAAAATCTGGGACCAAACATAACTCTCCTACCTGGGATGCGAGAAGTCTGACCCCTCAACCAACCCCAGCCAGCATAATTATAAAATAAGTTAACAAAAATACTTTGGCATAAAGTTATTAGATGCTTATCAAGAGAAGTAATCTACTAAGAGGACAGAGGTAGAAATACAAAAGAGACATACAAACTGTCAGTCAAAACCAAAACACGATTGGAACGTCACTAAGTAGAGGAACTACAGTAGGTTTGATGAAGCCACTGCAAACATACCAAAAGCTTACTTCACTGTCATGAAACTTGCTGCAAGTCCACTTCACACATTTCCTACTCATAAAATCTCAATTCTTCAAGGAATGTTTTGTGATTTTTTGCCGGTGCCTTGAAAATACCTTGTAATAACGATATTCTCACTATAATGGGATTCTACTGTGCGTACCTTCACATCCATCCAAACATCAATCTTATCTATACATACATGTGTTCACTGAATGAGTGACCAAATACAGACAAAGAATGGGGATGGTACCTAAAAAACCAATTACAGTTAACTCTCGATCATACAACCCCGGGAATAACGACCCTCTCGAAGTAAAGACCCTTTTTCCAGGAACCAGGGAAAATTGAAAAAAAATTTTTAATTAAAAGTATATAGCAGAAAAAGGTGTTGTATTTATTATGGCCGCAAATTGTTGCAGTTATTTCTCAAAAACAGTACTGCCGCACACTGCATGTTTTTTCTAAAAATATACGTTGCTACCCCTTCCTCCCATGCGACGCAATGTCCAGCCGGCTGGCCCAAATGCCTCTTCCCATCCCTCGGCCGGTCAGTGACCCGCCCGCCTCTTTCCCACCACCAGCCAACCACTCCAAAAAGGCTGTTCACTCACCTCTTTTTTTTCATGTGCGCGCCGTAACATTCTTGCCACAGATTTCTCGTGTCCTTGAATACAGTAGTCCGTCTTCGTGCTTGTGATATGATTATACGTCGTGTTTAATTAAGCTTTATTACATTTTCCATTTTAACTAAATGCTATTAAACATATTACCATCATGTCATTTAATGATGTATACACAGTAATGTTTATAAATCATTACTCTTTTAACAAGTGAAAGCAGGACAGTTAATAATTGACACTACCAAACGTCAGATGCATGTCTCAGACATGCGTGGCATAGGGCAGTACGACACTTGACAACAGCACATCTGGTGTGAGTCACTAGTCCACACGTGCGCTCGCGCCCACACACACGCAATCAATCGGCTTGACCATTAATAACAGCTGTGGACACACTTGTATATGACGGTGAAAAGAAAATGTGAAACAGCATTGTGTAGGCTTAAAGTTGTTCGGTGAATGTGTTATCCAAGTTTATTAACAATGATCAATATCTTGATATTTGTAATTGTTTACTGTTGGTGAACAAATTGAAACTGAGTATCAAATCCCTCTCCATGCACATTGGTGAAGTGTGTAAATAACTCGTGCAGAGAGTAGAATTACCTATTATACAAGAAGATTATTTAGATTATTTTCACACGGCCGACCGAGCTAGAAAAGTGAAAGAACTGCAAAACAAAGGAAGTATTGTTATCATCATCATCCCATCTGCTGAGCGAAAGTCAGGAGCTGTGACTAGGTAGTGGTCAAAAGTGGCACAAGTGATGCAACAGACACGTCGTGTATGTTGTGGCACAAGTGATGCAACAGACACATCGTGTATGTTGTTTTTGAGCTAACCGGTTTCCAGATTGGTCCCTGCGCACACAAATTATCATACACATGTGTGTGTGGTCGCTCGCTGCCAAGACAAGGTCCCGGGAGGCAAACAGCTTTATCAAAAGGTATGTTGTGCCAACTAGAATTACCATTGCCGGCAAAGTTTGTGCCTAATATGTCTAAGAAAAGTCTTAGAAGTCAACCAATGGATGTGGTTACTGATACAAATTACTATTTCAATCAACAACATGGCGATAGTACCTTGTAAATAGTTTTGAAATGCTTACATTGCTGGCACTTAATTTACATTGACAACGATATTCACGTTTCATTATCAAGAATTCATGCTTCATGTTGAGCTACAGAAAGGTCGTATATGCACGTCCAGAGTATCATTTATTCAAAAGACGTCCTTCTATTGAAAAAGATTACTATTTCAATAAACTTTGTTGCGGTATTCTTGCAAATAACTTCCTAAAACGGTCGTTGCGGACACAAGAATCTATATTGCCGGAGACGTTTTTGCTTAATTTTGAGCCAAAGGTCATCCACTCCAGTGTATCTATTTATTCAAAATACTTCACTCTACTGAAAAAGATTACTATTTCAATAAACTTTGTTGCGGTATTCTTGCAAATAACTTCCTAAAACGGTCGTTGCGGACACAAGAATCTATATTGCCGGAGACTTTTTGCTTAATTTTGAGCCAAAGGTCATCCACTCCAGTGTATCTATTTATTCAAAATACTTCACTCTACTGAAAAATATTACTATTTCAATAAACTTTGTTGCGGTATTCTTGCAAATACCTTTCAAAAACTGTTGTTGCGGGAGCAGGAATCTACATTTCCAGCAATGTTTTTGCTTAACTTTTGGCCAAAGAAAGGTCATATATCCGCTTCCAGTGTATCTATTTATTCGTAATACTCCACTCTACTGAAAAATATTACTATTTAAATAAACTTTATTGCGGCATTCTTGAAACTAACATCCCAAAATGGACGTTGCGGGCGCAAGAATTTATGTTATTGGCAAAGTTTATGATTTATATTGAAGTGAACCAAGGTCATTGGCATACTTTTAAAAATAATGTGTTTGCTTTTCAAAATAAATGTGTATAATTTTATAAAAGCACATCATTTTTGCACCATAGACGAGTGAACGCCTATTCAATGACAAAAAACGGTAAATGTTGACATTTTAGAGATTGGGGATCGCCGAAAATTTGTCAAAATTCTAATAACGACCCTTCGAAATAACGACTCTAATCCCAGGAACCGCGAAGGGTCGTTAAATCGGGAGTTGACTGTAATATTTACACATTTCTTCTCAAATATTTTCGCACCAAATGCAACCACATAAAGTAATAATTTTGTGAATATTTTCAAGTTATTGGGCTCTGAAAATGCCATATTTTCAAACACCGCCATAAGCACTGAAAACACATTCGTATTGGTTAACACGTGCATGACCAAATCGGACATTTGTTTTCGTTTGTCACCCGTCTGCCAGGCATTAGAGTAGGTTTTGTGATCTTACACTTACTTAACTGGGCAAATTTAATGAACCAGGTTACTTAAAAGCTAACTCATAAAATGTATTCATCGATACAAACAACATTACAGTTGAAGATTTTCTTAGTTGATAGTGAACATTTCACAGGTACTAAGATAAGAGGAGTGAAGACAGCAAAGATAGCTTTTAGTGGTAAGCTTGAGTTTATGCCAGTTTAATTAAAATTTTGGAATGATTAAAACTTACTACGAATCCAATTATTGTGTCAAATCCGCACAATAATAAATTTTGGTTTATAGTCAACCATATGAAGGTGGCATGTGTCCAAAAAAAATGAACCTACCAAGCTAACAGTTTAATAAGTAAACCTGCTGGCTCTAGCAGATTGGTGATCGAGGGTTCGGATTGCGCAAGTCGGGAAAATAATATAACACATAAATTTATCCATTAAAAATCAATTTTTCTTTCCAATCATTGTTACATTTCTTGTGAGTGAAAGGGAAAACTGCTCATCTATTTACGTATTTCACAAAACCCCGCCTACCTATAGAATTATCGACAAATCACAAGGGACTTGCATTCTAAAATTGTCTAAGCCATTGTCCGTTTCTACAGGCAAAACGGCCACGCAGTGGAACAGCAAAAACACGATAAATTAAACAGATATTGAGATTTGGTTGCGACTTTCCAACTTAAAAGAACTTGTCTATTTCATGCTTACTGTGTAATACGGCACACACTACACTGAAGTAACCCTTGCATACATAAGGTATACTTTTGTTGCTAATAGCAGACACTTTCAGGTTTAGTTATTTTAGAAACCACATTGTTCCTCTTGTATTGTCACACGGTGCTGTAGCAAATATTGTATTTGAAGTAAATTTAATTGTATTGCTGCACAAAGGAGATACTATAAACACTTTTAACTATTCGGAGTCTGAGCCATACCCTTTCTTACCACACAACTGGATTTTACGCATTTTGACGAACTAAACGTAAGTTTCTGCAGAGTTAAGAGTAAACAGACATGCAAGTCCAATGACGTCACAGGGATATCAACATGGCGTCACTAGTTTTTACTGAATTAAAATAAATACTCTTTTTATTTAGGTTTTTCTCGTATTATACAGGCGCAAACACAGAAAGTGTGGTACTGTTATTAATTAAATTAAACATACTTTTAAATAAAATAAAATTCGAAAATATGTAATATCACCATTATGCTAACACACACACATATATGTATTATTTAATACACTGCCAAGGAACGCTACACAAGAACAATATAATTACCTGGTCTCCAGCTCATTGTAATAGACACCATCTTGTCGCATCACCAAGAAGTAATTCTCCTCGTAACCCTTGGACGCTTTGTTCTTAACATTCCAGTTGTACTCGCGAGCCATTTTGTAATCATATTCTTCGTCGTCCACATATGGCACCTCATTAGTAAGGTCAAGTCGACGTTTCTCAAGGGTCTCTTCAGTTGGCAGGAAGTAAGCCACAAACTGCTCACCACTCTCATCCATCACACCCCTGTCAAAACACCCCAATCACTGGATCAGCACATCACCATTATCATGTTCTTCATATTCTCAAAACATAACTTAATGTACAACTACCACAAATACTCTATATGTACTCAACAATGTTTTAATGTTCTCATTGTACCAAAGCATGATGCTGCAAATAGGTAAGATTTGTTCAACATCCACTCTCCACCATTATTATTTGCCAATGTATGATCATGTTTCCTGGGTAAAAAATTGTTACAAAAAAAAGGAACAGGTCTGGGTGTCATGCAAGCAGCAGAATCATACAAAAACCTATAAGTATGTCTCAACATGCTTTCAGTTTCTACAGGCTGAGTGTAAACAGCTTACAGTAAGAGTAAACAGTAGCCTTATCTTATTTAATCAGAATCAAAACTGTGTAACTGCTTATGTTTAGTGACCTATGTATAACAGATGTGAATATTCACTTCACCAGCCTCAACTAAACTAGAATGACAAAGTCACACCTGTTTGTAGTTAATAAGTGTTAGAATTACAGTACAATGCTTGCAAATCAGTATTAAAGAACTGACGGCAGGTATGGGTGAGTGAAATATGATTCTCACCCCACACTGTTTTTTATATCCAGCTAACTCAAGTTCAAAATGAAATGCCTGTTCTTAGTTGTTTAACTAAATACAGTTTTTAGCTGGTTAACTAAATACAGTTCTTAGCTGGTTAACTAAATACAGTTCTTAGCTGTTTAGCTAAATACAGACATTTGATACACAGCAAAATAGCAGCTTGAATATACACATACGTACTGTATATAGTATTGGAGGTTATGTATCATGTGAAAGTCTTAATTTCAAAATTACAACAAGATGTGGATTCCTTACGGTAGATTACTTCTGTCTGAAGATTTAAATTCCACTAGGAATGGATAACTTTAAATTTAAGGAATTGTTTGTATTGCAACACATTTTCATATCATGAAAATGTCTACGCATATTGTTCTAGACCAAATGTAGTAAAATCTGGTGTTCATCTCATAAGGGAAGTTAACATAAAATTCTGTGCAATATTTGTCATAGTATTTGGATGCACTATCATTAGGTCCCACCTAAAACTTGATGTGTTTTACAAATAGTAACAAATTTTTGATGTTCCTAAGGAATACGATTACTGTATTTTTAAATTACATTTAAGACTCAGTGCAATGTCTTTCAACACATTTACTGACCATGAGTTTTAAGGTATTTGTTTGTATTAAACCCTGAAGTCCAAAAGCACAAAATAATTAATTATTTATTCTGTGCCAAAGATTATGAGACAAAACTTCATGGATTAATGCCTGAATCATGACCAGTGCCTAGCTGATAAATGCAATTCCGCATAAGGTGAGTACTTTAACTTCCCTTAACTGAACAGATTTAGTCAACACATACATAATTTATGTGGTCAAATGTTAAGTGCTTAAACACAGTAAAATGCAGAGTAAATTTTTAACTGTATTTAGTAAAACCTAGTTAAATGAAACAGTGACGAAACCAGCCCTACGAGTTCAACGTCGCACTGTTCACGTTTGGGTAATGGTAGTTTAGTAATATCAGGTTATCTTGCACATTAAAACATGGCAAACAGACAGATTTAATCGTTCTCACTTACTGTGTTTTCCACCAGAAAACCACAAACCCGCAAAATTCAAATTAAAGGACTGCATAGATACAGACTAGGAATGCTAAAGTCTTCGTAAGTGTAACACTTTTTTTTTCTGGGCAAAAGAAAACAGATACCTTACCTGACTTGCAGCATTAGCATAACATGAGTGAAAAGGTGATTTACGGGACGTGAAGTAGGTATATTTTAGGAATATTTTTGACAGCACATAAATTCACGTATCATGTAATTTGCTGTCAATACGGTCTTATTATTTTTAATGCTACTTTATTATTATTACATATTATATACAAAAGATTCTTAACTTTAAATTAATGCAAATGAGAAACCTATAACTATGTTTAAGTGTCAACGTCATACATTAATAGCTACAGTATGTACGTATATGTCCTGAGATTAGTAGTCTTATATAGTGTTTGTAGATTTGTGTTAGTTCTATGTGAGTTCTGCATAGAGGTACTGTGTATTCATGTTAGTGTGCCCCTGTCATATGCTATGTGTAGTAGATTTGTGTATGTCTGTAGTTGCGTAGTTACATGTATTTATATATATGTCTCCCTGTTACTGGCCTTGGCTGTTGGGAGGCACAATAAATAATAAATAAATAAAAATAAATTATTATTAATTTCTGTTTTGGAAGTTTTTATATATACATATTTATTTATAAAAATTATATAAATAAATATTAATAATAACTGTATCCAAATAGTTGACCTTTACTATAAATTATAATTTTCAAAAGGAATACATATGTCTAGGTTGTTTGATCAAATTTTCTAAATGTACTGTAGTTCTAATTTTTTCACGAAATATCAAACTGTCTCTTGTACAAGTGGCAAAATCAGGCTCATCTGCAGTATATCATATAATGTACACAAAAGGCCTACAGTACATACTTTTACTATTATAAATTTTCAATAAATATACATAGAAAATACAATATTTTTAGTTAATTACAACATCCAGTACATATTTTACCCCTACTAAACATAAGGCTAATTTTATCCACTCAATCTTCAACAGCACTAAGTTAGTTTCAACTAAACATTTCAAAGCCTATATTCGAGACTATTACATTAATATTTTCTCAGCTCATCACCAGCCTGCCAAACCCTCATAGAAATCACAAATACCCACCGTATCATGGCCTGGGACATCTCCTCTATCTGTGCAGGCACTGAGCGACCTGAAGGTGCCGGGTCCGAGTCAAATATCACCTGTGCACATGGGTACTTCCACACCTGCAACATAATACATCTGCACATGCAACAAGCATATTTCATACCTTCACTACACTCCACTTGTTCATTTGAATGAACAGCAGACATACACATTTTACTATTAATGCATACAGTAGATACATATTATAAATAATGCACACTAATGTCTGAAATATTCTAGCAATTGGAGTGAATGATTTGAGGAATACCAATAACACATAGCTCAGATGTACTAATTGTAACAGAAAGTTAAGAGAGACAATAAAAAACATATGAAAAACTCGTATTTTCCTAAAGGTCGCCCACAATTTCCCCCTAACACGACTATAATAAATGTTATTTTAAACATAAAACAAACGTAACAA
>PNEQ01113863.1:17128-38770 GCA_003012365.1 Medauroidea extradentata
AAAAAAAAAAAAAAAAAAAAAAAACATTGCATAACTTAACATCTAGATTTGTTGCCTAGCCGCACCACAGATTTAAAGAAAAATTTACTCTACAAGACCACCACAAAGAATTAAAAAGTATAATAAAAACTTCGTTAGAAATTATTTAAAGAAAAAATCCTGAACTGCAAAAAAAAAATAAATAAATAAATCAAATAAATCAAAAGTTTACTAAAGAAGTTCAAGGTATTCTCTTTCCATAATATTGTCGTCAGTCCTACAAAATCTACTTCAAGCTAATATTCAATGCAATACAGAGTTACAAAAAAATAATAAATAACAGTTTGAATAACTTCAGTTTTAGCTACAATTTTAAATACTGCTGCAAAAAACTGAAAAGGGAAAGTATTCACTGTATTTCATGAAACCCAGTATTTGAAACCATTGTACGTAATTCACTTTGACTAAATATTATAAACTGGCAACTGTTACCTTTATTGACATGGAATGATGACATGGAAAATATAGTATCTGTATCCAATACCTAATTTTATTTTAAAACTTCTGCCAAAACATGGGCGGACCAAGGGGCAACTCTTGTCTTGGAGGGGAGAGGGTAAATTAGCAATAAAGGATAATTACTGCAGTATATACAAAAGACAGAAGCACAAGTATGTACATGTTGGTACTTGACAGATACACATGAATACAGATCCCCAATTACTACAGAGTAATTTATGAGTAGTTACCAGCACACCTAGGACTTATTCTTTACATCACTTAGAGCAAAAATTTTAGTATGCAATTTTAGTATTTTCAGAGTACAGGTAATTTTAAATATTTGACTTAAAAAATGGCGAAATAATAAACACTGACAAGAGAACCAATAACATTTTAGCAGACAGTATTTTTTATACTGGAACATCAACAACCACAGATAAACACTACCAGTCAAACATCTCGGGAACTGAGCAGATTGTTTATGCCATCCAGCGTAAAATGTCCTTTTTGGTAAACTATGCGAAGCAGTACAACTGTAGTTGCTCATTAAACCACAGACTCACGTGTACATATTTTTTGCTCGAAGTGATATAAGGAACAATCCCTGTGTGTGGCGGTAACACCTCATGAATCACTAGTATGTCCTAGATTTAGAAGACATTGTAGACAGTTACACAGTTATGTAAATTGGATTTGAAACACATGTGAAGTATTTTTATTTTTATTTAATATTTCAATAGTATAAGAAAAGTCTTTATTTAGTAATAATATGTACAAAACATTTTAATATATAACTGTACGGGATCGTCAGGTCTTGTGTACACCTAAAGTGTAGTTGCGTGTTACACCTAGTAGCTTGCTGTTTGCCATCTGCCAGTTATCAGACAACAACCTGTGGCATCAGTGAGGTGCTCGCAGGCTCACCTTGCAACACCATGAACATAAGTAAAGTGTCAATTGTCTAGCCGCTAAGACTGTGCCTCACATTCAGCAATCATTGAAATGCTTGAGCTACTTGCCCCATTTTTTCTCCACTCCTGTGACAATAGTGTAGATTATTTAAGGTTAGTTTATGTTGGTTTAAAATGCCAAAAAAATTTTTGTTTTCTGAATTTAAGGACAGTTTTGTTAGTTTGGGAACTACAATAACAGTTAACATGTGCCACTCAGCTCCTCATGTGTGTGACGTGCTAAATGTTGGGGGACACAAGCAGACTCTCCAATACGTGACAAAATCTCAATGGTTAGACACGTGTGTCTAGAGAGCCTGCACGTAAGGGACAGATGTGCACGGGCTGGTGGCATTCACTCGTGTGTGTCCCACAGTGACATGACATGTGAGACGTACTGAATATGCAATTGCAGTATGAATGAAAGGGTAAAACACATGCACCATAACTCCAATCAGTCTTGTTAATTGCAGCACCTTACAGTCTCCTCCTCCCAGCACCTCTGCCACTTGGGACCTGGTTGCAAACTCAAATCTCCACAGTGATGAACAACATGTAAAGCCCCATAATAAACGGACATTGCAATACATATATAATAACTATGTATATTTTATTACGTTAGTGAAGAGATAGTTACAATACCAGAAACAATGCCCTTTTACATTTGTTTATTGGTTATCAAATGTTGCCAGTAATTCTGTTAATTAACCACGTTAACACTTTTTCGTTATTGTTTCCCTTTGTTCAGCATGAACTACATAATACAAAAAATTGCAACTTTCACAGTTACAGAAAAACATTCTACAAGAAATAAGTTATATGTACTTTAAAGCAATTATGTCACATAAATTGCCATAAACTTTATTATTATTTTATAAAATAATCAGGCAAATTGGGCCTCACACTCTTAACTTATCAAGTTTAAATACGCTCACCACTTCCTCGCAGACAACCCTCGTGATAACATTCTCTGAAAAAAAAAAAAAACAATGCCACGTTACTACAGCGCTATGCTCGTGTTTTTCAACATCCCAAGATGTTTCTGAACTGAACCAATCATGTGACTTGTTTTGCAGCGTGTTTGAGATAAGCCAAACAGGCTTCACGACGATTCACAAGCATGTTTTTCTCCTGATGACAATTGGACGGGAGAGGTCGCACAAATGCAGCTGTTGAATAGTCTAGGTATTGTTCATTCAACGTCTTCTCAGAACAGGTCACTCCGACAACATTGCCTGCTGCTGGTTACAAACATTTTGCTTGGTGCAAAATACTAACTACAAGCAAAAACTTTAATAATGATACAAAAGTAAAATTTTCTCATACAGTGGAACCTCTATCCATTATTTCTCAATGGACAAATAATTTCAATACCTACATGCAGACATTCAATGGATGTGGTCTAGAAATGCAGACAAATAAGAAATGGGACAACATAATGTGTTCCAGAGATGAGGACATTCAATATATTTAGATTCAATACAAAGCATATCTGTATTTAAGGACAGCTGCGCAAAACAGTAGCACTGAAATCTGCATGAACCATCTTGTCTTCTATTTTACATAGGTAAGCATCCATTGTTGGAGGCTTACAGCAGTCGGAACTGAGCCTTGTGGAGGGAGCTGCACCTCAACAATGGGGTGGACTCTCAAGTCTATTTCGATCAACTCTGTAGGCCCCCAAGTGCGAATATCGACAACGAGAGAGAGAGAGAGAGAGACAGACGTGGAATGATTGGGATACTGGTGGGTTCCTTCCCACCGGTGAAAGTCTGGAGAGGTCCACCTCCCCCTTGCTTCTGCGCTCTCTGCAGCTGCTCTTGTCGTCACTGGGCTGCCGCTTCTCGTTCCTGCTGTCTATTTGTCAGAGGAGTTGGGACCTCCACCACAGCCTTGGGTGGCTCACTTATCTCCTGGGGACTTAGACTCTGAGAGGGGGAGGAAAAGCAACTCCTGCTGCGAACTGCCTCGCTTGCTTCTCGCTGGAGGCGCCTCGCCTGCCGGAATGACCTTAGCAACCAGCTTTTGTGCCTATTTTGGTAATGTTGGACTTGGTGGGACATGGATGTCGTACATGGAGATGGCTGATATGACAAGACCTGCCTTTACCAGGGTAGTCATACACCCATTTTGGAGGTCGTTTCAGTGACAGAGGCGTCCAGCCACCTAGCACGGGGCCCGCGCTGACCATCACACTTCACCGTAGCCTGAAAGCATCCAAACAGGTCCTCCCGAACCAGGTAAGCTTACCGCCTCTGTTTCCTCCTAACTGTGCGCCGTCCCCTCGCATAGGAAGTCTAGGGACGCCACCCTAGGCAGGCATTGTACTCCGCCAAACCACCGTGCACCCGGCCAGACGTGCTTCCACGCCCACCACAGCCCAACGGCACCACAACAAAGTGCCCCAAGCCTTCAGCCACCAGGGATCCGGCACATGTCCCTGCCCTGCTATACCTTAGCAGAGTTATCCTTCATGAAATGATGGTGAAGACAGGATTCGGAATGAGGGAAAGGTGCTTGGGATAGTTGATTTCACGATTACATATGGAGTGATGCTAAACACCGGTCCAAACTACATAGTTTATTCAGAACTGCCACGAACACCCCCCTCGTTCGGCCGCCAGAACTGAGTGCCTAACGCTTGACCCTGGACGGGCCCCTATTCCCGAGAGCTCCCTATTGTTGCTGACCAATGTTACCCTCAGTCCCCAGAGGCTAACTCCAACCACCAGAGTTCCCAGCCCCTAACTGTGCAACAATACGCACAGCCCTCCTGATTCCTACTACTCAATAGCTCTGCTGCCTAGTCATACTTCTGGCTAGTCCTACTAGTCCCGGGAGGTGTTACCTCAACCTGGTGGTAGTGCAGAAATCCCGCTCCGCGGCCATGCAACCGCTTATATACCCGGTCAGGAGGGCAAAGTAGGGGATGAAGAGGTGAGCACTTGGCCACGCCTGCCCGCCCACGCCAATGTGCACGCCGCTGTCGCCTTCCTCACCCCTCTCTCAAGGCCCGCCAGCCTAGCGACTGAGGATTGGAAGGACTGCCATTTCAGTACACACGCACTTGTCCGGGGCCGCCTGCCTTCACCCCCCCCCCCGGCACCCGCTACCTTCCGCGCACCGCCACACACGTGTATTAAATGCGGTAATGCTGGAACACTGACATAAATCACTCAAGTACCAGGGCAGTGGGAATTGCTCAAACAAACTCCCACGTTGCGCCCTACCGGTCTGCAACAAGCTACAAACAATTATTTTTTGCCTTACACAAACTATATTATAAAAATACATAAATACCTCTTGAGCTACATATAAATGTCATACCTTGAAATCAGGGAATACAGGCATAATTTCAACTGGAAACACGTTTGGTTTACTGTAGTGCTTCTCAATTGGCAGCTTTGCATCCTGGAAGGTCTTCTGTATAGCTTTGATCTGGCTTTCACGGTCCATGTACAATGTCTCCTCCTACAAACACCCAACATACACATCTACAATTTAGGCTGCAACACATTATTTTAAAAAGTTTACCAAAACTTAATTTTTTTTTTAAATTTCTAATTTGCGGCTATTCCATCCCTATAACCTATATGGCACAGTGTACACCTTTACAGAAATTTTATAAAACTGGTACCTTAGAACATTCACGCATCATATACTTCCTAAATAATTGAGACCTGCACTAGCATTGAGCTCTCCACACGCCAACCACTGCAACCTACTACAGTCAATACAACACACAGTATAACTTGTAATGGTGCAAGATGAGCACATCCTTACCTAAAACAGTGCAACAATAACTTGGAAACAAGGGGAGGTCAAACAAAGGAATATGCGTGGAACAAACCTAGAAAGAATTAGCAAAAATCTTGTAAAAACTGTTTAAATAAGAGCACAGGACCTGTAAAAACAGAACAAGGAGACTGGCAGATTTGCAGAAAACAGACCTGCAACTAGGGAAGAAAAGATTTAAAAAGGATGACAGTGTTGTGTTGGAAATTGTAATGAGGTAAAATATTCAGGAAAATGAAAGTGTCCTCTTAATGAAACCAAGACGTACGGATTGCAATGTATACAGTACTGAATACGTAATTTAAAGAGTATTTGAACAGTATGTTCGTGTAAATTGACTTTTTGAGAGTATTGTTTGTGGAAATTGTGTTGTATTTTCATGTAAATTAATTTTTTGAATGTATGTCCTAGTTATTTTGCTAATTTGAAGAAATTTTTTTTTCATTTGAATTAATTTGTATCAGTTAATCACAAACAGTTTATTTTAATTTAAGTACAAATGAGTAGTTTAATTTTGAAGTGATTTAAGGTACTAATAAATCCTAAAATTCTTTGAGAGGATTTTAAATTTTTTTTGCTGTCACCCGACAACCAATAACGTTAAGTCGTAATATACAGTACAGGGTTTATGGAGTATTATTTTTCGTCTGGATAAATGGAGCGAATGCCCGGTACGTACATCTCAGTAAATGAGGTCTACTATATTGGCGGCAAGAATCACAAATAGCCAATCACTCAATGATATTCTTCTTACGGAACCAAAAATTCAGTCCAGCACAGTTGACGTATTGAATCAATTTCATCTATACCCCATTACATTAACTGCAGACATGAAACAGAAGTACAGACAAATATCTGTTCATTCCGGTATCAGAAATTGTCAAAGAATTGTTTGGAGGTTCTTGAGTGATGAACCTATACCCAAATACGTATAGTCTGAACAAAGTTGCTCACCTGCTATCATCAGCATAGTTTCTGGCTACTATATACACACCTCATCAAATTGCAAAGGATGAGAAGTATCGGTTTCCAGATGCATAAAGGGTCCTATTGTCCGACATGGATCCGACTTGTCTCTGGAGTGTTTAACCAACTCCAAACATGGATATGCTGTGCAAGTTCGGATCCCTTGTCACTGGTTGGTTGATAAATCTAAAGTGTTCCTACCTTACTTGGAATTCTGTGGAGCCCATTTATTAGCCAGGCTTCTTCATCTCATAAACAAAATGAATCAAGGCTGAACATTGATGCCACTTGTCCTAAATTACATAATTACCTCACCTATAGAAGATTTGTAACCAACCAGGTCAGTCAAATTAAGGATTACACAACAATGAAGTGGCACTACCATGTGCGGTACGAGGAAAATATATTAATATGTTATGTGCTATGTTTTATCCACAATTGTCAAACTACAAAACAAGGCCACTGATAAGCTAACGCCCCCTCTGCTAGACAATGGCTGAGGTACAGTATGTCCAAGTTTCCAGCTTTATAGCAAAAAAGACCTCGATAAACCACAACATCTATCCCCTCCATTTAAAAATTTGATTTCACATTAATCAGTGTAGAGTTGTCAGGGTGGCTGATAGACCAGTACAGTATAAATCTGCCTAGTCTTTACATTTCTCTTCGGAAAAGAGTACCTTTAACACGATTGCAGAGAACCTGCTTTTTCCAGGAAGTCAGGATGGTTCAAGGCCATTACACTGGAGTTGCCAGACAAATTTCTGAGAAGAGAAATGTCAAAATCAGGCAAACTTATACTGTATAGACTATACCACAGTCGAACTTACCTTCTGGACAAAAGCATCTGGCCTTAATACGTAAGTCCCAGCATTGCTGAAGGCTTACCTCTGTATAATTGTTATTTGTTGAACAAACATTAAATGGCATTGGACCTTTCCACTGACGTATTTATATTCAAACATTTTATTTCTCGCCGTGATCAATTATCAGACCTATATAGCAACTGCAGCACCAAATTTGCGGGAGCTTATAACCTTCCGAATAATCTGCACCAGCTATAGCAAAACCCCATTTTTTACATTTCTCGAGGGACATGAAAAAAGTGTTGTAAAATGCAGGAAAGTGTAAAAAGAGAAAGAAATTTCTCAAATGTAAAAGCAGCAAACGGGACCACGAAAAAAAAAAAAAAAACAGGAGTAAAATGAGTGAAAGTGTAAAAACGGAATGTGTAAAAAAAAAAAGTTCTGCTGTATTTGCTTCTCCCAGCCACTAACTGACCATGGCATACTCTTTGTCCTCGCTGGGTTTATGTAGGAATTTTAGCCCCCCAAAATCTCACCAGAGGTGTGCTATTGGAAAACAGATCCCCACTCATGAGGAGCTGAAAACCTTTCTTGTGCAGATTGAAGGCATCCTCAATTCCAGACTTCTTTTTCCACAGAGTGTGGAGCCAAATGACTTGTCCGATCTTACTTGTAGTTATTTTGTTAATCATCGAGTCTCTTGTAACAATCCGAGATTTTGTTGAGAAATTTCCGCAAAATTTTTAGAAATGCTGGCACAAGGATTACTTCCACACCTTACATAAATGTACAAAGTCGCAGAAAAAAAAATTACCTTGTTTATCCTCAGCATATTGTATCATTCAACCCTGCAACGGTGCTTAGAATGTATAATTGAACTGCATTCTGGTCGAGATACAGTGCCTAGAGTAATCACTGTTTGCACGTTAGATGTAACTATTTAACACCCTTTTGTAAAACTGTGCCCATTGCCCTCTAAGTGATGAAATAAATATTTCAAGGTGAGTGGTGACGTTCAGAGTGGAGGGTATATGAACCAAAAAGAAATTACAATACTATAGTACAGAAGTTGAAACTTTCCACCATGGCTTTGGTGGCTATCATGAGGTGCTTCTGCAAACTAGTGGAATAATCTGGCAGTTAGTCACAATCTTTTGAGAAGAATGGAGGGGTGTGTCAATATCCTCATTCCTTATCATTAAACTTTCATATACGGTCCACTCGAAGTTCAGGCCAAACAGGCAGAGTTACAGATATGTTGTGTTTGTATTCTTAAACATTAACTATGCCCACTATTAGGAAAATTGTAGTCTTTGAAGTACTGCAATTCTGAGCATTATGAAAAAAATAAACGGAGCTCACGAGGAAAAAATTGAATAAACTATTTAACATTCACAGGCATAGTTTTCACTAACACACACATTTTCAAATACTTATTTTAAAAAAATTATCACAAGAAACTTAAGGAAATGTAAAACAATAACAATTCGTATAAACACAGTATTTAAGTAAACAGAATAAAAAATATGAACTAATAGTGGTATTGAAGACAGTGTTCTGATTTTCAAATGAAATGCTAAAAAATATTGCTAGAACCTGTACAGAGGAACCTCTATCCAACGTTTCTCAGGGGACTGACAAAAAATTTCAGTAAATACAGACATTCAATGTATGTGGACTTGAAAAGCAGACGAATAAGAAATGGGACCACACAAAGTGTTCCATAGATGCGGAGATTCAATACATAGGGATTCAATAGATAGAGATTCCACTGTATTTAGTAAAAATGTAAAAGGTTAAAAAATGTGTGTGTGTGCATGTGTGGGGTGAATGATATAACTTTTACTATGAAACTGAAGAACATTAGACAACAATTTTTCATAAGAACAAAGATTTTCATTGTGTACAGATACAGAGATTCCATCACCTATTTCCATATTCTTGATGACAGAGTTGACAATACTGTACACTGTCTTTCAATATTTTACACTACACACCATTTTCCTTACATTACTACTTTACGTTGCAACACAAAAATTTCCTGAAAGTATTTTGTTATATATTAACACTATTTTACACCAATGATTTAAATGTACAATATATCTTTCTACACAGTTCAACACAATACCATGGTAAAATAATTACAAAAAAAGTTTGTCCATATATAAACAATATGCACATGTTTGTTAACTAACCGATATACAGATTGTGTACACGTTTTGGGTGGAATATATACAGAACGTAGAAGATAAAATAGATATTTGAAAGTCCATGTGACAAGCACACCTCCATCTTCAGCAACCAAGGACAAACTGTCATATTGGACACTTCAGTAATAACTCGCATGCGATAACTATCAACCCTAAACGCAGAAAACAATTGTTTGTTACAGAAACCAAGACATTTAACAAGCACTCTTCTCACACATATAAAAAATTTCAATACCTCATAGCGCCTGAAATTTGTACTTGCAGTCAGTGGTTCCCTATCTTAGAATAAACCAATTTTTAAGTCCTCTACCATGTGCATAGTTTTGATCACAAAGGTTACAGACATCCTGTATACTGAACTAAGAATGCAGTAACTTACCTTGAGGGTCTTCTTAATACTATAGCCGACTTTGGCCTCCACTTTGTCCATAGACTGTGGCTGGAAGCGTGTCTGTTCAGTTGAGATATACTCTGTTCTACGCAACCAGGACACACTGCGTGCATGGTGCCTTGACCTACACATACCCCACACACACACTACAGTAAATAAATTTAAAAAACTGTTTTCAGTGCCATTTTGTCACTCCAATAATAATGACAAAACTGTAATAAGAAAATAACCCTCTCTTTCAGAAATAAATTCAATCTATGAAAGAACAAACTTTTGCTAAATTAAAAGTCAAATTTAACAACATTCATACAATTAAATTTAATTTTTAAGGGTGCGGTCTACCACAATTTTCATCGACATTTTTTTTTATTTTTTATTTGTACCAGATATTTTTTTTCTTATTTTAGACACAAAATATAATTAAATTTTGCTCTTATGAAATTTTTTATCTCTCATAGTTTTCGCGTAATTGCTTGTTAAAGTCATATTTTGCATGTTTCCGTGTTAAGGACTACACTAAAAACCAACTGATACACCAAACTCAAAAAAATCACAGTGGATAAAGACATTGCAGGCTACAATGTCATGGTCATAAAAATAATGAATAAAAATTATTTGTACTTATATATATTTTTTTTTATTTTTTTTTTTTCAGTTTTAGCATTTTTTAATACAAATAATTTTTATTCTTTATTTTTATGAGCATGACATTATTGCCTGCAATGTCAATATCCACTGTGATTTTTTTGAGTTTGATATATCAGTTGATTTTAGCATAGCTCTTAAAACAGAAACATGCAAAATACAACTTTAATAAGCCCTTATGCAAAAACTATGAGAGATAAAAAAATTTCATAAGAGCCAAATTTAGTCACATTCTGTGTCTAAAATAATAATAAAAAAAAAAAATCTAGTACAAAAAAATGGGGACGAAAATTGTGGTAGACAGTGCCATTATGGAAAAATTTTCAAGGTTCCCCAAACTTTTTTTAAATGATTAACAAAATAAAAATGGCAGCTGAAATATAAAAAGCCCTTCTTATGCTGATTCCCATTTACAAAGAACCACATTACAATTTTAAAAAATGTTCAAGGTTTCAAAATAAATTCATGTAAGCACATAATTAAATACAAACAGAAGTCATCTTCATGTGTTTTATACATTCTTCGTGTGTGTGTGATATAATACAATTTAAGCCTCATTGTAATTGATATTGAATGAATATGGCACCACTAAAACAGTCTTAATTATACTCTTGGCAAACAAAATGATACAATTTTTTATTTACAAAATTACAATGGAAAATTATAATATTATAAGAAATAATTCCCAAAAATAACAACTTTTTAAAAACTTAAAACAACAACATTTTGTTTTTGAATATATACAAAGTTGTGATAGGGCTGTAGTTTACGAAGGTACGGGAGCCCATTTATTTAATGTCCACATCATGCAAGCCAGACCATGTGACACGTAGTCTCACCTCTTGGAGTCCTGCGGTGTGAGCACATCCTCTTCCAGTAGCTTCTCGTCAGCTGGATCTAACACTGCACCTACCTCGCAGGTGTACGTGTCCCTGTTTATGAGGTCGATTGTGACCCCCATATCGGGCTCAGTCAGCACCTCATACTTGTAGTTGCGCTCTAGTGATGTTGGGTTGTACTGGATAAATCTGCATGGCACAAAATAATACACAAAAACTGTAATTAATAACTATTTATGCTGCAGTCAAAGCACTAATTAACAAAATGCAACATTTAATAATAATAAAGAGAGAGAGTTTGATTGCAGCCTCTTCAGAAAACGCACAGTACTTGGTATTAAATTACGTTACCGGTAAAAGTCCTATTGCGGGGACCATACTGATTTGCCTAAATCCACCATCGTTCACAGAAACTGTCTACTGGTAGCTCCTCGCGGCTGTCGTCGGTGATCGACAAGAAAGCCATGTTTTTCCGGTTTGCGCACACAGTGATATAAATGTGTATCACTAACAAGAGACTTCAACTCAGTATCACCTGACCAGATATACTGTAAAAAAATGTAATATAGAATCATTTTGTTTGTTTCCATGTGCACTTCCTCGTAACATGTTCATGTTATACTCCATTTCATATAAGTTTGTATAAATCTGACAGCAACTTATGGGCAATAATTTGTAAGATTTTGTTATTTGTGTCACTACACAAGACAAACTTTGCAGTACATATGCTGAATTGGACATTTCAGGTTCATTTTAGAGATAAAATCATCTTTCACTATGCAACAAATCATAAAATACTAAACAACTACTGCCCATAAGTTGCTGTCAAATATATCCAAACTTATATAAAACAGGGTATAGCAGGTGGAAGAACTTCAACTGGTAAAATAGCGGAAATCTTAGGTATTTTTTGTTCACAAACACATGCTGTTCATCACAAATTTCTATCTCCAGATCTTGTTATGTTTAACTGTAAGTATCTGAACTAAACGACAGTGTAGGATGGTATATGTTGGCTGATGCTGTCGAGGAACTTTAAGTAGATAGTGGACTGCATAATCCATTTTCACCACTTTTGAACTTCACCTATATTGCACTAATTTCATATTCCTTGCAGTTTTTGTGTGTCAGATTTGCACATTTGCACAGCCTTTAAAGGAATTTGACTGCAAAGCCTCCTGAACAATAGATTATAGCCTACCTACAAACAACTGTGCCACAAAACATCAAAATTATTCATAAAAACTACTTTTAAAAATAAAATAATTTCTTTTAGAAATAAAATATTAATTTTCTGGACTCACAGAGGTTGTACAACACCATATCTCGATAGAACTGGAGAATGAAACTTCTGTACAATTTGTTATTCGCTGGTCATACTTGCTTTTCGGATCGTATGCCTTGAAAGTTCACAAACTAAGTTTTCTTCTTAATAAAGTTATCTTATAAAATAAACAATTTGCAATACTTATTTTAAGTACTTCGGTAAGCATCATTCTGATGCGAACACCACTTCAATATCTCACTAGTTAGATAAGTATCACCTGTTGATAGAAAACAAGTTTTTTAGCCTTTTCACCCCTTTAGGTGTTGAACTTCAAAAAATATTAATTTCACGCCTCAAATATTTGGTCAAGTATTCAAGTGAAGTGAAAATCACGATGATAGCTCATTCAGTCAAAGCAAAATCAATTATTCTTGTAAATCACATATTAACTCTCTACAATACGGAGAGTTTGAATTTTGAAAAATCTTAAAACCTCTCCGCAGTCATTTACCTAATCATCATCCAGAAGCAAAAATAAACTGAATATCTCAATGGGTTCGATATAGTATTTATATTTTGAAGATTCATCTAAAACACATAGCAGGTCTTTTCACCTCCTAAGAGACTGAAATACAAAAAACCCTTGAATCACATTTTATAATACTTTACTGGGGTCTCTTGAACATGAATAACACAACAAAAGTCCGCTGGGTTCAAGATATATTGAAGAATATTTGAAAACACATTTCATCACTTTTTACCCCATTTCACCTACTTAGCTGAGAAATTTCGGACTTTTCAGGTATTTGAGTAAACATCAATCTTAAACAAAAATCACATCACTATATAAAATTGTAATGTGGTCGATACATATTGATTGTGAATCAAAAACATATTTTACCTTTTTTTCACCGCGTTAGGACCAAATTCAGAAAATATATTTAAATGGTACCTATTTTAGATATTTACATAAACATCAATCTAAAGCAAAGAGCACTTGAATATCTCGACAGGTTCAATAGATAAGAATAATCGAAAACACATTTTATGTATTTTCACCCACTTAACTATTCAATTTTGAAACATCTTGGAGTCCTGTCATAGTCATTTGTACAAATAACCAATTGAAGTAAGAATCATGACATTAGTCAATTGTGTTGCAGTGATATAGACAGTTCATAAAAAACAGGTTTTTACCCATTTTTACTGCTTGGGACGAATTTCAAAAAATCCTAAAACGACTTTTTGGGTATTTACGTAAGCAACATTTTTAAGTGAAAACCAACTCTCTATCCCGAAGGATTGTATAGATATCAATAGTCAATCAGAAACACATTTAAGGCCTTTTCACATCCTAAAATATTGAATTTTGAAAAATCTCGAAAATGGCTACCTAATATTCATTTTTATGTGTGCCCTATAATAGTAAAAATCATGATGAGGGTCATCGAGTTCGAGCTCTAACAACGTTTCTTTGGAAATACATTTCACCTCTTTTCACTCCCTTAGAGGTAGAATTTCGAAAAATCCCTTCTTAGTGCTGGCCTATGACCTGAGGTGTTCTCGACGTTAGACTTAAAGTCAGGTTATAGGCAAGTAACGATAAGTCCACAAGACCGTGAGAAAACAGCCTTTTCAACGGCAGACCGACACCGCTCTAAGTTTCGGACGATATCATTCGGGCTGAAGTGTGCTCCCTCAACCTTCCAGTACATTATGACGCAGGTGCTGGAGGGGTACATCGGGGAGTTTGACGCAGCGTACCTAGATGACGTCATTGTTTGGTCCTGGACATGGGAGGACCACCATGTACGCCATCTGAGTTTAGTGTCAGAATGACTGGCAGTGCACCAACTTGTCGTCTCCCCCCAGAAGTGCCACATCGGTAGAACCTCCGTCGACTTCCTGCGGTATGTGATCCGGCCGGATGGTAACTATGCCCATCCCGAACACCTGGACAAAATTGCCAAAAGCACATTTCCGACAACCAGGAAACAAATGCAACGGTTCATTGGATAAACGAACTGGTTGAAGAAATACTCACTGCACTTCGCCAAAATTGCTGCCCCTCTCACTGATTTGTTGTCGGTAAAAAAAAAAAAAAAAAAATATGCCTAAAACGAACGTGCCCAGAAGGCATTTGAAGAGTTGAAATCACAGTTAACCCAGTATCATGCTTTGTCTCGCATTAACACTGAGAAGCGCCTCTACGCCCAGACCAATGCCAGCACGGAAGGTGCCGGCGCCGTCCTATACCAGCTAGCTGATGACGCAGAAGCAGAACATCGCTATCACAGCAACGAGCGGGAGTGCCTGGAGGTAGTTTGGGCTCTTCTTAATTACCGCCCTCACCTAGAAGGAAGACAGTTCACGTTACGGACGGACAACAAGTGTCTGATGTGGCTGGACACGATGCAGGGAAGGAGGGGCAAACTCATCGGCTGGGCATTGTTACTACAGTCGTTTCATTTTACGATTGAGCATGTCTACGGAGTAGACAATGAACTTCCCGATCACTTGTCACTGGATCCAAACCCGGCTCAAACCATTATGGACGACCACGACGTGGCAGTGATGTTTCCTCCTGAGCGTCCCTCAACTCAGCAGAGGAAAGTCGAAACAAAGGAACACGCCTCACTGCAGGCGATCACACAGAAGGTCTAACTCAGCTTGCGTGTTGGAGAAGATCACTCACGATGGGACCAGCATCAGGGCAAGGCTCTGTTCTGCCTCAGACGTCGGGTGAATGCCACCACAGGGCAGGCACCGGCAACCCTCGTGCAGGGGGGCAACCTACCACTTCCAGGAAAGCCCAGGCTAGAGGTCCCTCAGGATGCAGAGGACTGGGGCAAACGCCGAACTCACTGCTGCCCGTCAACACCAGGAGATGTATGTGCGAAAAATTCTGCCAGTGTCGGAAAACCTGCCTGCACCTCTGAAGGTAGGGACACCGGTATATGCTCGAAACCATCCATTGTCGGCCGGAACACAAAACTTCTGTGCGGGACTAGAACCTCGCTGGACCGGACCCCACACAGTGCGAAAACACCTAGGATAACATGTCTACCTGGTCCGAGATGGGGACAGGCACCTCTGAAAGATCCATCAAGACAAACTAAGGGTGGTTCCTAATGCCGGCTGACGAGGAAACAGATACAGACGGTGTGACACAGGCCCCACCGGAGGACACCTTACACCCAAAAACAGACACCACTCCAAGAGGAGAGTGACAAACACTCGCAAAGCAGATGTGACAAGACTCCGGGACTGGCGTTACTTCTCCCGTCGACGCCTGGTGTCATAACACCGCCGCAGGAAGCCGAACCAATAGTTACCACGCCTGATGAGCCGAGACTCCAACCCATCGTCCGGAAAGTGTGGGAACCGGATGCGCCACTGTACAGTACGACTTTTACCATACACATTGAGGAATCAAAAGAGTCGCCTCAATGCCAACCACGACGCCGACGCAGCAGGCAACCCCAGTTACACTCGTCCGAGCCAAGCACAAATGGCCAGCCGGAGAAATGGGGTCAACCCCGAACCGAGAAATGAACAGAAATGCAGATGCCGAGCACCTGCCTGGTTTCATCCTCGTGTTCGCCACTTTCCGGAGTGGGACGCGGCTGGTGACCCTCAATCATCGGCGCTTACGGTACAGACGCCAGTGGCAGAACGTCAGGACATAAAGACCACAACATCCTAGGACATGCTGGTGTTACCGACGGCCGGCACCCCAATGTCTACTCCCTCGACCCATACTAACAGACACCGAAGGGAGCCCTACAACCTACGACCTCGCCCACGACAGAAACAACAGACCTGCTGTGCACCACCCGACTCAGGAGATGACGCCGGAGACTTTGACCCACATCAGAACCTAGCGTTCAGTCGTCGGAGGCGACACCGGCAGCAAAGTACATAGCGAATGCACACACCCGCCGTGACCAGTCGTCTTCAGGAGGGGGGCGTATGTCGTCGTACCAGGCCAAGCGGAGTTGCATCTGGTCGCGGCAGGTGTTCGCCGAGTGTGTCTGTGGCAGGTGTGCGCTGGTTGTTAACGGCATATGTGCGGTACTTGAGTGTGTGTGGCGTATCAGTGACAGTGGCAGGGCGTGTGTGAAATTGACACAGACGTGCGACACCTGCCATCCCGGTCGCCGCGCGGCCATCTGCCAGTACAGGACACGTGGCTTCGCCGCCCCCTCCCTCTACCGGCACATGAAGAAAGCAATCTGGAAGCAGCGGCTGCGACGGATGGAACGAGAGCGACATGGCGCACTTCCGGACTCTGATTCATCCAACGAGAATTACGTTTGCAACTATCCGGCCCAGTGTTCTATTTTGTTTTGCCATTTGGAACTGGCTCGCTTAAGGCCCTAGGGTATGGGGGTGTGGACCACCCCATAAGTGTCCATGTAAGGTGTAGTTTTCTCCAAGTCCTCCCTGCTTTTCCTTATACGCAGCTGTTTCGACTAGCTAGGTAAGCGACACGCCGGCACGAACAGACCACAACCCATCGAGCCTTGTGTTCCCGGCTACAAGCTTAACCGGGTGGCGTCCAGAGCATTCCAAAGCAACTCTGTTCCTACCTCACTCTCACCGGACACTGTGTCAGCGCCAGCATCATCATGCCCGTTGTCCGCGGATGCTATTCATGGAGAAGGTCTAGCACAGATTTGGGCAGTGCCTCTGGTACAGTGATCATACGTCCCCACAAGACACAATCGTCCTCCACCATCAGTTCCTCTCGTTTTCTTAAGTAAACAGTCAGTTCTGCTTCACGTTCTGGGTCAGCCACCCTACTGTAAAATTCTTTACCCTCACTGGCACTGGGTCTTTATTAGTTTCCCGGCTAATATCTTTCGGAACGATTGGCTTGTCCAGTACTGGTGATAAATACTTAACAGCGTCTGTAAACTGAATCACTGGTGCAGTCCTATATTCTTCAGACTCCAGTGTCTCACACTCCTTCACCGGTAGTCGAGATAGTGCATCTACATGCGGAAACTGCGTGCATTGCTTATATCTGATTCTGTAATCGTGGGTGGACAGTTTCATTGCCCACCTCTGCAATCCGGCTGCCTAAATTATCGGTACTTCATTTTTCTCACCAAACATAGCAGTACGAGGCTTGTGGTCTAGGATGAATTTACGGCCATATAAGTAGTCATGTAACTTCTATACCTCGTGCGCCAGTGCTAGGGCCTCTCAATCCAACTGGGATCAGTTTTTCTTTGCTGGTGATTAAGAGTTCTGGATACAAACCCAACGGGTCTTTCATTCCCTTCTGTATCCATCTGGGACAGCACTGCACCCACTCCTGTGGGTGATGCGTCACATGTCAACACTAAAATTTTCTATGGTTCGTAGTGCAGGAGCATATTTGAGTGTAACAGTCAGCCTTTGCTATACTGAAACAGTATACTTATCTATGCCGTCCACTTCCATAGAACATTCTGCTCCAATAGTCCATAGAACTTTCCAAGTTGACTGGACAACTGTGGTATTAATCAGTCAAATTAATTTAACAAGCCACAATACCCTTGACGTTCTCTCTTTTTTGTTGGCTCTCATTCGTCTTTGATAGCTGTCAACAGCTTATCATTGGTTTCATGCCTGCCTGATTAATTACTCATAGCAGATAATTAACTTCTGCTTCCAAGAACATTCACATTGGCACTCTATGCTTCTCTAACTGTCCCAAAACCCATTCTAACCGCTGTAGTGTACACCTAAATGTCAGGTTGGACACCAACACATTGTCCAAATAAGTAACGACGCCAGGGCTGAAGATAGTCCAAACTGTTGTGCTAGGGCAGCACTGCATAGACATAATTCTCTGTGTTTGTGTGTGTCTGAAGATAATCTTTTTGTCGTCGTATTTAAATTACCGGTAATGTGGATTTGTACTCACCAGTGTGCGACATCAGTGAACTTTGGCTTGTGCACCATCTGGTTGAAATACTGTTTGCCGCTGCCCGCTTCACTTGTCCGGATGTCATCGGAGCTGTTTGTTGCCCCTTCCATGTCTGCCGATCTTGCCCTTCCTTTCCCCTTTCCTTCCTCCTTCCCTGATACCTCTGTGGTCACCAGCCAATCTGAGTCCCGCTCCTGCCTGGGAAGGTTGAGTTCAAACTTGTCTGTCCTCTTGGCACCCCGTTGGCACGTCAATTCTATAGGCGAGTTATTTTGAATGTACGTTTCTTTCAGCCACTCTGGGTGGGAGTTTCCTTCTAGTTCGGTAAGTCACGTGTTTACCCATGATAGTTTTTTGAGTTTCGTGCTTGATTTGTTTTCTTTCTTTGACAAGCTAACGGAATGCCAATGGGGCAGGTTCTTCAGGAATGTTACTGTAAAATAACTAGTATTTAACTAAATTATTTGTAATTCTTAATTATGAATCAATACATATCCCTAGCTTATGGGACAGTCAGCATTTTATTATTTAACGGTGTGGTACGAAACCTGTTTTGATAATTTGAAGTAATCCAATTGGCTCGTTTGACTGCAAGACTCTGCTGCCCTTGGTGGGTACACTGTAACCTATTTAATGTTAGTAGGCTAATAAAAATTAACTGGCAACAAACAAATTTAATTATTTTATGTACAATCCTATACTCATATGTAAGCAAGTATGATTCTGGGCAAGATCACATGTATAATCAATTATAAATTGCAATACCCACTCCGCGCACATTCAAAACTAAAGAAACAGTTTTCATTAACAAATTTTGCCACTAAAACCAGTAATTTGGCCTGTATACAAAGAGTAGATCTTTTTCATATTTATCAGAGGGAAATAAATAAATTAATTTTTACCCACCAAACTTGCAGTCCATAATAATAACAATAAGTTATCCTCGCAATTGGGCTGCCACCCGGTGGCAAGTGGACTCTTCCCCATCCCTACATTACCAGCCTTCCAGTCCCTTCCTAAACTTTCCTGCCCCTCTCACAGTCACCAACTCATTTTGCAGGCCATTCCACTCCCTTGCCGTCCTTACAAGAATAGACTGCCTATCCCTCTCGTTCTCCTCCACACCCTCTGAAATTTTTCACTATTGGTTCCTCCCCCCTTGAATGATCCCATAATAAGCCTGCAGAGCATTCTTCCCCACCCACCTTCACCATTCATACCTTGTACATCCTGACCAATCGTTCTATTCTCCTCTTGTCCTCAGTGGTTTCTATACCATTTCCTGCATCATCACTGTAGGTCTAAAGCTCCTACCTCGTCACCTTCGTATCCCTGCCGTTTCTATTTTTTCGTTACCAATCTAGCTGCTTTTCTCTGCAACTTCTCTAGTTCTTGTACCTCCACATACAGATCCCACTCTGCGGCTGCGTATTCCAACATTGGCCGAACAATTGTGCAATATGCCTTCCCCTTCACTTCACCACTATCTCTCTTCAACACCCTTCCCAGTAGGTTCAAAGCCCTCCTTCCCTTTTAAACTAATCTCTCCACCTGATTTGTTCACCTCAGATCAGCCTTTAACACAACCCCTAGGAACCTATATTCTGCAACTTTCTCTACTTCCTGCCCACTACATCTGTATACACATCTGCTCACCATTCTCTTCCTAGTAAACCTCACCAACTTAGTCATGCGAATATTAATCTTCAATTTGTTCTCCTCTGTCGAAGACCACAGCCTATCAATATCTGATTGCAAGTAGTTTACGCTGCCTACCTCTGCGTACAGCACACAGTCATCTACAAACAATCTTATTTTTCCTGTAATCCTGAGTCCCATGTGATTCACCATTATGGTGAATAACAGAGGACCCAACACACTTTCCTGCGGCATTCCTGATGTACCCACTCCCTCCCTTGACATTGCCTCCCCAACTTTCACTCATTCTCTATTCCATTTGGCACCCCTGCCTTATTGCGTCCGTTAAAATTATAATCCAAAATCATTTGTAAACATTAAAACCGAAGATATTTACACATACGTACCTTATGGAATCAAATGGATAAGTTATAAACTTCGGATCAAATGGAATATCTGGCAGAGTATTGCAGTATTTTACCCTGCAAACTAATTCGGACCTAGAAACAAACAAAAGAAGCAGCTTGAATAAGTTTAAATTATCTAAACTTAACTGGAGCATTATACATAATTAACTACTAATTTTCCCACAAATTAGAGAAAAAAAAACACCAATCTAACCTCTTTTCTCCAGGCCTTACGGGACGTTTATCTTGCGCGGTTAAATTTGTTTGAATTGTCGGCGGCATTATTCAGTTTATTTATTTACTCATTACATAAATTAATAAAGGTCGTAACTTCACCTAAATAAATACTTTTTCCGTCCTTCCTTTTCCTTCGCTTCCAAATCTAACAGTTTATAAACAAATCAAGAGTACCCAGCCCAAGAGTGCAATATATCGAAATAAATTTCCCAAACAGCTTAGCCAACCTTGAATTAAGTCAGGAAGACGATCTTACTAAGGTTATTTCTACTACAGGTTAGAAAGAAAATGTGTTTTCTTATGGGAGAGTTTGGCACAGGGAAAATTTCAGCCGCTAGGTGCGCTGAAGGGGACAGATTAACATTGCGGCATATGGAAGTATTACATTTTTTGTCCATAAAATATTGTGTTTATATAATTTTTGCGGTATAAATTTACAGGTTTAAACTTATAATCTTTTGCGTTTATTTGAAGCTAAAAAGTAGGTCTTCGAGATGAATTTACGAACGTAATCAGTGGAAATTAAATTGCTCGTGCTCGTGTTTGTTTACATGTTCGTATCGTCAGAAGAAGACAAGTTATTTGGAATACGAACTCGTAGGTAAGTGTTGAGCTCAGTTGAGTTGTATTTAGTAACTTAATAAGAAATTAGGTGTTTGATGTGTGATTATATGTTTTGTGTGATTATATGTTTTGTGTAAAATAGTTTACCAGATTCAGTTTGTGTGGCTGTGGCATTTAAGTTGTGAGTTGCGGAAAAACAAAGTTTTTGTGTACTGTATCAGAATTATTATTTTTTCCGTATACAATACAATAATGTAATTCACTCGCAAATGGGCTTCCGCCCGGTGGCAAGTCACCTGCTCACTCTTAGTTCCCCAGCATTTCCAATGCTATTCTGTACCCACCAACACTCCCCTTCGTCACTACGTCCTCACCCAAAACATTCCAATCCCTCACAGTCCTCACAAGCATAGACTGTCTCCCCCTCTCTGTCCTCCTCCACACAATCTGAAGCTTCAAGCCGTTGTCTCTCCTCCCTCTATACAGTCCCCTGGTCAACCTCTCGCCCAGCCTGCTCCAACCTCCCT
>PNEQ01113864.1:0-16364 GCA_003012365.1 Medauroidea extradentata
TAATGTGGGTTACAGAGGGATGTTGCAATCGATGCTACTACTATTACAGCTCTACAGGAAAGTGAATAATCAGGTTTGTGAAGACAGGCGGAGTTAAACGAGAATACAGACAAAATGAACTTATACCTGGATGAAGTGCTTACCATCGTCCTTGCGACCTCTCGGGCTGTGAAACAAATAAGTACTACACAAAAAAAAAAAAATGTGCAGATGAGTTAAAAAAAATAAGTACATTACTGTTTAACGATTTTTAATAGTGGAAATTTTTTATACCAAAACTATCCTGATGCTGTGAACAAATTATAGTAGACGTACGTAAATACCTTCCGTGTAAATAAATAAAAAAAATATATATAGGTGAGGTAAGGGTAAGGCTCTAATTCTCGTACTTGCAGAAATAAACATGCGGCACTTCTTAAATGGAAAAAAAAAGTTTCATGTCTCGGAATAGTTCATGCAGTTCAAAATAAATTAAAGAAATAATTGGCTAGCTTTGGTTGATTTCAGTCAGTAAAGCAAAAGAACAAACTTAAACTCATGCCACTGGTTAATGTTCGTAGTTCACAAAAAAAAAATAGATTTCATTACGGAAATGCGGTTTGCAGAGGATCAAAAAATAAACACATTTTATTTTAAAAATTACGTCAATGATAATTTGCATCTTCGTCCTCGCCTAGCAGGCAAATAGGCTTGGGCGGCTATCCTACTGCTGATTGAAGTGTTGGCGTCATTATGACAGCGTTACCCGAATGGCGTCAGACGTAGCTGCGTCTCTTCAGCACTTGAAAATGCTTCACCAAAAAGCTAATAAAGCGTTTGAGGGCTCTTCCAAACACCCACGCTATAGTACAGGTACATACTGTTTATAAAAACAATCCTGTACTTAGGATGAACAGCCATTGCAAATAAATTAAATATATTTCTCGGCCTCTTCAGAAAAATGGCCTGGCTGTGTCAAAATTCGTACAAAAAGTCTTTCTCTCTCAAAAGGAACCTCAATTCTCTCTGGACGTCTAAGATAACACACCTAGTAGGTGATAACAATCATGATTTAAAAAAACCTATTTGAACTTGCCGCGCCTCAGTGTACTCCAAGCATAAGAGAAAATAAAACACCACAAAGCTATACCTATCATTACCTCTGAGCACACTGAAAACTACAAAGAGATATCAATCTCATAAAATCAAAACATTAAATACTATAACTATGAATAGACCTGAACAAAAAAAAAAAAAAAATACTAAATGGAAGGTATTACATGACAGAAAAATACACAAAATAATTATTTAAGAATATAAGCAATGCAAGGGAAGGGCCTGTAATAAACAAAAATCATTTAAATATTCCATGGAAATTACAGTTCATAATTATGTCCTTGATTTCACCAAAAATTGCAAAATACACTATTCTAACAACAGAAAAAATATATACACACATTTATCTGTATACCCTTACAATGTAAATAATGATGACAGGCATTACATTAAAACATTAGGCAGGTCGAGCGAGGCGGTTAAGGGGAATGGTGCACAAAAGACTTGCATTTTTACAACTTTTTTTTTTAAATGTTGTGTCTATTATATTATTTTCAAACTTTAGAAATTGGTTTCGGACATCTATATTCTTAAATACTCGCTGTCTACATTATTCTTCTACACTGTTTTGTAAATTGACTGTACAGTTATCAAAGAAACATCCAAGGCAGCACAAGAGATAAGAAGTCCACATTTTGGCGAGACCTAAACCATTCTTACAACGATTGTGCAGTCAATCCTAAAATGAAGATAGTATTGTTATCTTCAAATAAACATTCGAAAATTATAAAATTAGTACGTATCTAATAGTGTAAGGAAAGATATAAACTATAATTTTCAATACAAAATACTTAACATTTCAATATAGTGTTACATTTTATTATTTTACATTACTCTGAGGATCCGGTATTGAACTGTTTGTTTTAAAGTTTTAGTGCACCAATTGAACTCTCGGTTAATACATTATACATGATAATTTCACGTGCTGGACAGATAGCGAATGAAAAATGTGGCAACCTCGAAACAAAAAAAAATCTGAAGTTTTGTTCTTAAACTACAATTTAAATATCACCTCGTAAATGTATTGTTGAACTGTGGACCTATTCCGCATAATAAACTCTTGTAACACACCAAAGCCTAAAGTAAGTCCACAATACCAAAACCAATATTTACGACAGCCTCGGCCAACAACTGTGTGTTGTGTAATTTCGGGCTGCTCCCATAATTTCAGCATGGCCTTCTACATTTTTTTTTTTTTTCAATCTGTTTTTAAAATGTTTGTGGTATCTGTAGGGTTTCGTTTTTTCTCCATGTACAGTATTTTGTAAATAGATAACTTAGCTGGTTTTTAAATTCCTATTTAACTTTAAAAAAAAAAAAAAAAAAAAAAAAAAAGTAACAGTAATCCATTTTTAAAATCATATTGTTTTCATCTGGCTTATAATTACACTTAACAACTTGCTATTTTGCCACATTCTCTTACATGTTATGCAAGTATGAATAGACTTTGGTGATCATGATAAACATTTGACATATATGGCGGCAGAAGAACAGAAATATAATTTTTGTTTCTTACTACCTACTCTGTGACCTATGACATCTGATACACATTTAGCTCCATAAAAAAAAACTAAGCTACTGATAAGAAAAGAGGTGGTAAAGTTGAATACTGTAGTTACATACCATGTATTGATAATGCTTTATTTTATACAGTCTCATTGAAATTTTACTTGACCAACACAACGATAAGGGTGTTGTTATCCAATACTCCCTGCTACTTTATTAGGTGACTGAAAGGTTATCAGTTTCATAGCTGATATGGTTCCCTCTCCCGCAAGTTAGAATATGCAAAGAACTTTTACTCTCCTTTTTATTAGAAACAAAAATCATGATGTTACAAAATACGCTAAGAACTTTTATTTCAACATTTATCGTTATTTAGCCGAAAAGAAACAACACTGCGCTACCAGCGCCACTGAGTTACGTGTTTCTAAGATAGTGAGTTGGCACATCATGTGCAGTGAAGTAAGTTAACACAACTGTGCAGCGCAGCACTGTGTTACCCATGTCTAGTTTAAACACAATTTTAAAGCAAATTTTGACCATTTTTTTTGTTCTGGAGGTTGAAATAAGCTCTATGATGTTATAGCAAGGACTAAACACGGAATTGTAACACCTCATTATAATGGAACTCTATTGTATTAATACATGCAGATAGTCTGTAAACTAGAAGAATAGCTGCTCACCCCCTGTGTAGAGACTGTGCGAGTCACCACATCCTGTTGTCGCAATGCTACGAGGTTCAGCATGACCTTCTGTACGAGGCAACAGCGACGAGCTGAGGACTGGCGATGACGACCTTCCTTCCTCCTCGTCCAACTGTAAGCCAGTGCATACATAAGTGAAGACTGCAGCACTGCAACATCCGTGGTGTTGCTGGTCTAATAACTTCAGTCCCATAATTAATCACATACAACAGTTAATATAAATTTTCAAGATGCAACTTTTGGTAAAACATATTGGTTAAAATTATGATTTCTTTTCAAACACAATTATGTGACAACAGTATTTCTGGAAATTCATAAGAAGTTCCATCATACATGTTTTTGGAAACCTTTTAACAGTAAGTGCCATAAGTTCTTGGTGTACATGCGTCATGAATTTGCTTGAGCAAACCTGTCGGTGCAGTAAACGATCTGTCTGCTGTCTATGTTCCTCAGTTCTACTGCCATTTACTAGAAACATTATTTAATTATGTGGAGAGTGGTAAAGCAGGAGATACTGCAAGACAAGAGAGGAAGAACAAGGTCAACTCTTGCTGGAAAAAAAAAACATGTAAATTGCACATGAGGATGAGTTAATGATGGCCTTAACACTTATAACATGATACGTTTGTTCAGACACACTACTTGCAGCTGCATACTTCAAAATCTTTTATAAAGCGGGAGAAAACAAAAACCTGTTGCCTGAGCAGCTAGTAACAAATGGTCCTGAACTAAGGGAGGTATCCTTATAGTCAATTTTCTCCCCTGCCAGGAATAAAACCCGGGACCCTCTTAACCACTGAGCCGAGAAGTCGGACATACAAAAAGTAAACCAAGCTAATTTTTTTAAGAGTAACCTATAGCTATTGGGCATCCTGGTCGCATGACTGACCAAATTTGGCTAACCCAAGCAGGTTAGAACACAGTCATTGCCTACCACATGGTGAGACACACAGGAAATGTAATACATGTACAGTAAGTAATAAACAATCGGCCGTGTTCATTTCGTTGTAATGAAGTTTCTAAATAAATAGTTGTGTATTGCTTTGCTCAGAGTGCATTAAATTACTAAAAATAATTTGTATCTACTTAATCCAAACATAAGAAACCTACTCTATATTTTTCTGAATAACATGTAACTTGGGGTTGTACATAGCTTGTGCTTTATGTAAGCCTGTGGCATGACATCTCTTATTCCATTCATTACAGTTTATAAAATGGTAGTTTCCAAACAATTTGGATGTAATTTTGTTCAGAATGTATTACCCTAGTAAATTAATTAATATTCCACCAATACAAACAGGAAGAAATGTGTTTATGGTTTTATTGTACACATTATAACCTAAAGTACTGTTTCAAAGAAAGATTTTCCAGACATTTTAGGTTTTCACAAATCTGTGGGTCATTAAACCCAAACGGACCTAGACTGACCAGTTTAGTGTACCACACTTTAATGAGATTTTTACTGCAAAAATTGAGAATCTTTCATTTGTGTCACAATAATTCCTTCAAATAGAAGACACATTATTTTAGTTCCCTGCTTAGTTAGGGCCAAAGAGTTATATAAACCTAAAGAAAAGAGTGAACTCAATGCTATGAGATGGTTACAACATTCGCCTTCTTTATGAACTAGCACACCTGTGTAGCGAACAGTGGTAATGAGAAATATGACCATAAAACGTGCATCTTTATAGTTTTCATACACTTTGATGCAAATTTCAGACGTATTTTTGTTTACATTTTGACGAGTCGTCTGTGTCTTAACCTTACAGTAATAATCAATGTTGTAAATATGTAAAAAATTAACAAAACATTGAATTATATACATAAAGCAAAAAGGTGATGACTGATTATGTTGTAGCTTCCATATTAAGTTAATGTCGTTTACTTATTCATTCTTGGCGACAGACAAAAATTTAGTTCATTGTGCTGGAATGAATTATGCTTGATCTTAAAAAAAACTTACTTTATGCAGTAATGTTGACAGCAAACACAACAAGTACCAAAATGTTTACATCAGTCTAACGTACAACTTAAACCATACACAAAGCCATATACAGTCAGTGTTGTACTGTTTTTGTGCAGCCAAATGGTATAGGTGCACACACAAATTATAATAAGTACAGTCAGAATAGTAATACAGAAATTTTATTTATTTAAAGTTACAACAAACTAAATTGCTAGTTGTAATAACACCTTTATTAACATATTATATCCAGTTCACTGATATACGTGGCAAAATTCACAACCAACGAGAGTCTCAATTTAACAATTACAACATGTTGCAGCTACAAATATATCATTAGCTTGTAACATTGTAGATTTTTCATAATCTATGGGGATACGAAATAAATGTTTTTTTTTCTATTTCAATTTCCTATTTTATATATATATATATATGCTAATGTTAAATTTAACGATAGCAGTAATTACTCAACTCGAGGAAAAAGCAGACTTTATTTTATACGCAGGTGTGCACGAGGGTTTAGATTTATCCAATCACGGCCAGTTGGCCGGGTAGCAACAAGCCGAGTTTTCCTTGTTTACAAGAATTGCACAACTAGTGTAAGGTATTTGGCCACCACAACCCCTTCATAATTAGTTTTTTTTTTTTTTTTTTTCCTTTTAATAATTGGCAGTTAATAAATTTTGTTAATGAGAATTTTCTTGTTTGTTGCCTGTGGTTAAGATTAACAACCAGCTGGCCCGTGTATATTACCATCAGATCTCCGAGCTACCAAACCATGTGCTTTGTGGCTACTGAATATGTACATTGTGTTAGGATTCCCTAGTGCATCGTGGTCGCCCGGTGAAGCAAGTGTAAGCCCGGCCTATTATTACAGTGATGTTCTTGTTTACGTCCTAGTTTGTCAGTGCCTGGGCAGGCAATCAACGTCAGTTGAGAACTGACCGGTATGTTTATTCCTGCTTAAAGTGATGTTACCATCTCCAACAATTACTTTTATGTAGTATTTACCAACCAACGACAATGAACTATGATGCTACGCCATCATGATGAGCTCGTGCAGAAGCAAACACTACAAGATTTAATACGGTTGAGCGATCACCCTTAATTAAAGGGCTTTCTTTTAGGAGATATTACGTTGATTCCTGAGTCCAGGTTGGGTTTAGGGTATCTAGAGGGTTTCTTCTTGGTTTTCCCGAGGTCTCAAGGATCTCGGCTAGGGTGATTAATAGTGGAAGCCCCAGTTGACGGTGCCGGCGCATTCCCTTTCCTCTTCGGACCTCCCACTCCACTGGCCATGGAGGGGTAGGCCCGGGAGGGGAGGGGGTGGTCTGGTTCCGTCGACTGGCGGTAGGGGCGCGCGCGTCGGCAAGTCGAGCTGGCTGCCGCTCGAGCAAGAGAACTCACTCTTGTGTCGGGCGTGGACGAGGAAGGGTCTAGGAGGGGAAGCCCTCCTCATTGTGGAAATGGTGGATTAACGAGTGTGGCCAGATGGTGGACTTCCTGTGGGCTCTCTGCATCGCTTGGCAATGTGGGCAAGAGCAATACCAAGGGATATTGGGGCTTGTGTGGTGAGTCCACTTAAGTGATGGCGTAACATCGAGATATAGGTGAGTCTCCCCCGATTGTTTCTGTGCCAGCGCATTTATCGCCTTGAAGGTCCACCGATCTTGGGCAAACGGCAAACATTTAGCTTCCCTTTATGTCAAGCGGGACCGTTAGCGAGACCGGGAGAGCAGAGTAACGGCAAAATACTAAAGTGCCTGAATTTGCGCAGGCCGATGAGCTGGTGAAAATTTAATGTCGCCCTCGGACAAGAAGAATGTCATCTAACCTTCTGATTTCCCGAAAACTGCTGGAGACTAAATGTGTATGAATGTTATGAGTGTAGTTAAGGTTTTGTGGCGGAAAACTCAATGCGTATAATTGTAATTATAATAAGCATCAGGCTCTTTATTGTTTTTGTGGTGGACATTCGACGATTTAAGAGTGTGTAAATTTGAACTGTGCGCATTTTGCACGAAGCCCAATTGGATGTATGCATTGCATTGTAAAGTCTTGTAAATTTGAAAAGTACCTAAATATATAGGTGATTAGTGATTTTGCCCAAGTTTTCTTTGTTCAAGAATGCTGTTGACAAACCTTACCCTTACAGCCTACATCTATAAGAATAGGTAGGAGTTTTGCTGAGTCTTGCCCTGTTTGTGCGAGCTTATCAGTGGGGTTAAGCCTTATATATATATATACACAAAATTTCCCATTGTAATTAATATGGCCAGGGTCACGTCCAGGCACAGTAATATGATGTTACATAAATCCCTGCATGTTCATTTATAATATCTAAGTAAATTTAAGGTACGTCAAGTTCTTGACCTAATGTTTCATGTTAATTAATTTTCATCGTAGACTAGCCTTGTTGGGTGTTTTACAATTCATCTTGAGGAGATTTGTAACTTACCTAAGTAACATTTTGTTGTAATTATTTTGGTTTTGGTTTTATTTGAAAATAAGTGAAATTTGACTAATGTTAGCCACTATGTTGAACTGTACTCAGTCTGGCTGGCGCCTAGTCCAGTGGAGAGGGGCACTCCAGTCTTGGGTTTTTCCCAGGCGTTGAAGTGACGTAGGAGCGGCAAATACCCCTGCTCCCCTTTATTTTCCTGCCAGTGACACAGTTTTTTTAATTTAATTATTTAGTTATTGATGTATCATAAGAAAAGGTTTTGGAAACTGTGTTTTATATATAAGTTTAAAAGGCAGTAAGCCGAATACTGTGTGATCTTAAGTGTCTTGACGCGTTTTTAAAATTTTATTTGGCTCCCGAAAGTCGCCGCCATTTTGGCAGAGCCTTTGTTCTCACGTGGAGGCGCACAAGATAAGGGAGAGAGGGTCTTCTGCAAGTAGCGGTGGTCCAGAGCAGACAGACGCAGCTTTGAGGTGCGTGATTAACGCAGGGGCCAGAGGGCAGTTTTGCTTTACAAGAACCATTGTGTAGAGCGATTTATTTTTTCAGTATTTATTTATTACTACGAAGATCCACCATTTTATTTATTTTTTCTGTTGTATTTGGCGGACTATTGGGGTGTATATTTTTGGTGTCTTGTAACGGTATATTCAGGTATATTAAATCTGCTGAAAAAAAAAGGGTTATAAATTTAATTGCTTTGTTATCGACGTCCACCTACGAACCACCCGTTAAACGAGATAAGAAATTCTTCGTGCTCACCGCTGGATTACGGAGTAGAGAAGTTCTATTGCCCATTGCCGTTGTGCGAGTTGGTGTAGTACCACTACACTAGGTTTGCTGGACGCCCAATTACGAAGAGGTGTGGGTTTCATTAAGTCTCTAGAGGGTAGTGTGTGTATTGGGTAGCCAATAGGAGCACTACAGGTCAAGGTCAGGCGAGAGAGACGCTAGTAGAAACATGCTTCGTTTTGTAAGAGTTGTTCCCGGTACTTGGAATGTCCGGACGCAGCTAGGGCATAACCGCAGTCCATGTAGTCTACTACAAAGCATAATATGAAGAATTAACTGTAGGGCATTAGCCCCTCAATGTAGTAATGTGAACGGGAGTGACAAATTTAACATTCACAGGTAGCGCCCATGGTCATTTTTTCTTTACAACATATTTCAGACGTTATAGGACTCAACTAAATTTTTTTTTCCTTCCTCTTGTGCGTGTGACCATTAGGGCGTCTGGGTCTGGTTTTCACCGCCCAGTATTCTTCTTTATTTATTGAGATGTAGGAACTTTATCATTTTCGTGTGGACATTGTCAGTGCTAAATTTATTTGCTTCAGTATTCTTCAAGATGTTTTTTTAATCTGTTCTTTAATTTACCAGTTCCTGAGTGCCCAAAGCAAGTGATTTTGTGTGTTGCAAGGCTGTGAAGGATTTGTAAAACTTTGTTTGAAAGTACTTTCGATAATAAATCAATAATGTGCGTCAATTTTTTTTCTTAGTTTTTGGTTAAAACAGCAGCCAAAACGTTTAATTCCTCGAAACTACCCATTTCTAAACAAAAATTCTGAATTAACAACCTAACTTGTTTCAAGAAAAATATCAAAAGGTGAGTAAGGCTACGATGTAACAAGAAGAAGAGGACTTCGTTTGCTGTTGTGGGGCAAGTGAGGCGCCCATTTTCTGAGGGTTCATCCAGTATGTTTATTGTATGCTTGGCGGGGACGATGTCTGGCGTACGACAAGCTTAAATGAAGATAAGCAACTTGAGAGGTATTTTCCAATTTTATGAAACTGAAACTTGCATAAATTATAAATGTAACTATCATATGTTACTATCCACAAAACATAAACAAATCACTAACAAACAATTCACTAGCACGTGGAGAAACGTCCAGCTACGAGTTTGAAAATTTTGAACCATTTTCCCTATCTGAGTTACACCCCCATGGTTAGGGCCAACAGTATAGTGTACGTCGCTGTACCAGGCTGTCACCAAACACTATCAGTCAGTCTCTTTTAGTTAGTCAGGAAAAAAAGGATGTTTGTTTTGGAACAAAATTATTATAATCTTGGTTGTAGATACCTTACAATGTTTGTACATTTTTCTTCTAACATGCTGTTTTAACAGATGTGATAATTTTAACATACATTTTATTTTAGTATGTGCAAAATTTTTTTTAAACTAATTTTGAAGAAGAGATATGCAATACATAATTAATATTGTCACAGTGAAAGCTCTTTTTTGAACAACTCAAAGACCTGCTAAAAACTATGTACAATGAAGGTAAGTGTAAAACAAGGGAGCGTTATACCGTGGATCTGTACATACTGGTACTTTATGTAATGAAGTGATGTTGAGTGACAACCACCATCAATGATGGTGTGAACAATATAGCTACAGTGCAAAGGTCGCAGGGGCCAACAATAATTACTGATAAGAAGATATAAAATGTATAAATTTTGCCAAAGCTACGTAAAAAAAATCATGACTATATCATAATGAACAGAAAAGGCAAGCCACAGACTGGTGATTACAGTTCAAAACCATCATTGTTTTACTCTGTAAGATGACAACTTGTATCTCATAACCTATTTGCAAGATTGAAATGTATACACTTGCCTGCCTGCCGACATCACGCAACAACCACAGGTTACTTGATCAGTTTTTGCTCCCCAAAAAAGACAAAATACTTTAAAAGAGTAAGCATATAACTGTTTCTAAAATTATAATTTACATTACACACCAAATACCAAAGATGAAAATTTTTGAACTAAAAATATAGTACAGTACCATGGGAACTATTTTCTGGTGAAGTAGTATTACCAGTACAGCTGCTACATCAAAAGGAACTACAGACTTCAAGACCATAAACTTCTAAGGAAAACCAGTAAAAAAAAAAAAAAAAAAAAAGAGAGACCACAAACTTTTAAGGAATACCAGTAAAAAAAAACATATTTTGGGTAAGCACATTCTAAGCAATATGTGATCAGTCTAACTATGCATGTGATTGTGAAATTCACTGAGATTGCTTAGTCACACATCATTTCCGAGACTAATGCAAACTTAGCAGGGTTAATGTTTGTCTGAATCAGCTGAATCCACTGTGTCCTCTAAGTAAATAACTTGTTTGAAACCAAACAAGAAGAGGTCTTTTTTACAACCAAGAACAGCAGCAATCCTTTTAACAACAGCTCTGGCTATTCTGGGTTAAAGCCTGGTTTGTTTCCTGACGTCACCAACTCCCCACATGAAAACTTCCTAAATCAACCTTTGTAAAAAATTATGGATGTGTTGTTTGAATCCTCAAATCATATAATACCACTGAATACTGTATGTACATAACATTCTAAAAATTCGAGGAACAAGTGAAAATATGATATCCCATACTGTATTTGCATTTTAATTTCTTTATAATTTTTATTAACGTATGAAGTTCCTCCCTACAGTACAATTTAACTCACTACACACAGACATGAAGTGAAGTGTCCAGTTTTTCGGTCGACAGCTTAATGCTCTGTCTGTGATCAGCAGTATACAGTAGTTCCTAATTTCACAGAGAAATTGCAGAGTCAGCTTTGGGGCAAAGCATTGCATGCATAGTGTGTTGGTATGGTAATTTATTAAACATGCAATAGTATCAAAAATTAATGTATAGTAAAAAAAGCCAAATCTCTTAACATTATAGTTATGTGAAAATTTACATTTTAAAACGGACATTCTTTTAATTTGGAATTAGTATTAAACACCTTACATTTATTTCCGATCTAGACACTGTTATAGATGCTTAAACATGTATGGAAATTAATATTAAGATTTGTGTAACAGATCGTACATTGTATGTAATTTGTGTTTAAATGGATATATTGAACTGTAACTTACTTAGTATGTACACAATGTTGTGAAACTGATATTTATTTAAAATGAATGTCACATGTGCAGTGTTCTTGAGGCCATGTTGGCAATTCGAACAAACCATTATTATGTCAATGACCCCTAAACTGCAAGCACAGGCGGCACCTTTTTTGTTGCCAAAAACAATTATTAAACGTTAACACAAAGTGTAGATTGGCGGAGAGAGTTTGTGGCCCTTGTCCGCCTGTTCAAGAGAACATGAGGAGGGGCCCCTGTCTCGGCCCCTGGTGGCTTTTGGGTCCCGGCACACTCGCAGAAATTATTTCCCTCTCCGTTCTCACCAGAGGAGCAAGTAAAGCAGCCATGACGTGCAAGAAGGCACAAAATTATTATTGACAGTTCCTGGTTGAGGCGTCTTCTTTGGTGCCAGTTGTCTGCTGGACGAGGCTTGTTGGACGCCTGGGACGGTATTAAGAAGTGGCTCTTTCGTCGGCATGGGTGACAGAGTCCTAGGCACTGTCATATACCATGACACGTATCGGGTGTGCACCAGCCGTGCTAGAACAATGGGGTTGGTTACGGGGACTATGTTCATGTCCGCCGAGTGTGTGCGGCCTTGTCGCGTAGTCAGGCATATGTGTGTCTGGTAGGCAAGCAGGGCAGGCAAGGGATATTTGCCCTAGCTATGGTGACCTTTTCCCAGTAATGTTTCTCTGTTCTGTATCTTGGCATAAGCTATTCTGGTGGCAGATAATCAGGGGGTGGAAACTGCCTGCAGTTTACCAGCAGCCACTTGGAACTCTCCTTTCAATGTTGGGCTCATAGGTAATCAATTAAATGAGTTGAGGGGCCTGTCACATGATTTGACAATTTCCTGTGGGCATGCTCCAAAGGGCTTGGGCAATGGTGCAGGGAATACGACTGGCAAAGGGCCAGGAAGAAACCTATAAATAGGGCAGCTAGCGGCCAGACGGCGTAGCCCTGCTGACCTCACAGGGAGGAAAAGGTAGTGGAGGGATTTGCATGCAAGATGGCTCCAGGGTTAAGACACTCTCCGTTCATCAATGTCTGAGAAGTAAGTCAGTTTCCAGCCAAAAAATTTAGTACTGCAGGTAGAATCACATAACTGACTTTATCGTTGAACTTGCTCTGTTAATGTGAGAAGACATTTATCTAACTTGTTTATTATAACTGGCCACTGTTTTTCTTGTTTACTAATTTGTGCTTACACAGGTATCTATAATATTTGGTAGTGAGATATTCTGAGAACTCGTTCGTTTTACGTGGCATGTTTATGTTGACAAATCACTTTGTGTATCAACGTGCCTACTCTATGTTCTCTGTGCAAACAAATCTCCAATGGGAAGCATACTTGTATGCAATTAGTGCTTAACTGTAATAATTGAATGGATACATCATTGTTGAGCAAAGAAAATTCGTATTGACGTAAATTTTGCCTAGTTGTAACATAACCCATAAAATGACAGGTGATGCCTATAATGTGCTGAATACACATTATAATATGCCACTGATTTCACCCAGAACGTGTTTGTTTGTGAAAGTCAACCTGTAAAACTCTGATGACATGCACTATAAAATAAACACAATTTGGGACTCTGCAACATCTAAGGATACAGGCCAGACAGCATGTAGCCTCAGAGCAGTACATCAGGCACATGACATTTTATTAATATTTAATTTATAGGTCACGCGAGCTAGGAAAGGTCCTGGTGACGCGCAGAGGAGAGGTTTTCCTCTCCTCCTGCCACTAACCTGCGGGAGTGTGCGCATCTGCTGATTGGTTGTAGCTGCAAATGCCACACCTACCCATCAGGGGTCCCAGTCCACTACTGACTTGAGTGAAAACATCTGCCAAACATTCAGTGCAGTTTGAGTCGGTGTAGAGGGTAGCCACAAGTGGTGACAGTTTCTGTGCGCGTTGTGTTGTGACATGTATATGCCTCAGATACATTCAAAGCTGAAAAGCAAGGTTTTGCGTAGCCAATTGCGCGAAGTGATAGTGAATGTAATTGCATTTATGAACCAAGGAAAGCAAGCTAAGGGACCTATTATTCCACTTGCCGAAACACGAAAACGTTGATTTCTCAGATACACAAAGAAATGTAGAGCATTGAAGACAGCGTATGTACAAGTTTTGTCACACCAAATAAAAATGGGACGCCCAAAGCAAGTGACGGGACTGGACTGGACTTTGATAAATGATTTGTGCGCCGGAAAATCCATAATTTTTATATCCAGCAGAAAATGTTACATACAATTCCAACACTGCTACAAGAATTAAGGGAATCTATTGGATTTTGAGGAGGTGCAATAAGCCTACGACAAATGGTTCAGGAATTGGGTTTTAAGTGGACGAAAACAAGAATGAATTGTGTCCTCCTTACGGAAAAACAAGACGTTAGATACAAATGCATTGCATACCTAGATGTGTTAAAAGAAGCTAGGAAACAAGATAGGCCTATAGTTTACATGGACGAGACGTACTTACCGAGTTCACACTGTACAGAGAAATCGTGGACAGACGATAGTAACACCAGTATATTGAAACCAGTATCAAGGGGCCAGCACATAATAATCATACATGCAGGTAGTGAAACAGGGTTTATTAACGATACGTTATTAATGTGAAGTTTAAAGTAAGCAACTGGTGAATTTTATAATGAAATGAATGCTGATAATTATGAAAATGGTAGTTGGAGAAGCTTATACCGAACCTTCCAGAAAACTTTGTACTTGTGATTGATAATGCACCATATCATAATAATAAATTGCGAGAAAAATGTCGTAACACAAAAGAGAGCATGAAGGCTTGGTTACGCGATAAAGGTATTTATTGAATTCCATTCCGGTACGTTAAAACCTCAGGTCATGATTAGTGGAAGTCTGTATGTGATCATGTTCGGAAAATTGAAGCTGGATATAGATCACACAAAGGGACTATTGATGTCGTCGTCGAACAAATTATAGCTAACTTAGGTGAAGTTACCGACACTTCAAGCGACACCGACAGTTCATGCGACGACAAGAGCACCGCTGGAAGTGATGGTGTGTTATCTGGAGTTGACGAGTTACTGTAGGTAAGTAACCTGCCACAGTCACAATTATGTTTTTGGAATGGTGTTTATGACATACGTGTTGCGTAGCAAGGCTTCATCATTTCCCCTCTTAATAGCTGGGAGGGGAAATGGGCGGGTATCTGCGCAGTAGATACTATTTCACATCCACCTTGCTACTCTCTCGAAACCTTTCCTAGACTGCGGGACCTGTACTCGTTTAGTACCTTGTTAAGTCTTAAATATGAAAGAATGAATTCAACTTCTTTCCGGACTTTTGTGTGCTGGCACATAGGTATATTTAGTAGAGTATTTTTATTTGGTACAGTATATAATATTATGTTAGAATTTATTTTATATTTGTAATATTAGCTTTTAGTTTTTATTATTCTGTAAAAATGCAAACATTGCAAAATGATTGACAGTTGATCTATTGAATATTGCTTGTGCTGCTATAGTGGACTGCACTGTGTTACAATACGTAGCAAACTTATTAACTTGGATTTAATTTGGCGAATTCGCAGGTAGGCGGCGTTATTGTGGTGAAGGAATGTGTACTGAGACAGACGAAGAGGGAAAATGCCTGGTGGTGCAAGACTGAATGGACGTATGTCCATTGATCGGAAGGAAAATTGTCAGTAGACCTCAGTATGGGGCCAAATAGGTACGCCGCCCAATCATGCCTGATGATGGAACTTAAATGATTTGGAAAGAGAGCAGTAATTCGGGACTGTAAGCAAGGAAGCATGCATTTATTGTTATCGTTAAAACGACCAACTGCAAAGTTTTCGGCTACGGAGCCGCCTTGCAGTTTAATACAACGCTGTCGCCTGCTCTGCTCGAGTGCTATTCTCCTTCCTACTTAGTCAAGAAGTGGGTTCAGTGCCACATCATTGCTGACATAGTAATTGCAATAAATATCATGCACAGTATAGTGGTATTGTGTCAAAAATAAATTGTAAATACGCACTGCTCCATTCTCCTTTGCCTCACCTTAACTTACTGTAGTAATGAAGCACGAGAGACTTATTATATTGGATACAGTAATTGATAACTTAGTAAACAGATACACATAGACAAGGTCCCTTTTAACATAGCCTGCCCCTTAAGAAACCCTGGCAACTTCTCACTATCAGCTGAAGCTTTGTCTGAGATACAAGCTTTGCCTCTCACTGACAAGAATTATGTTTCATAGGAACTTTTGAACAAGTGGTACAATAATAAAAGATTTATTGTGTCACTGCACATAAAATCTTGCAAGTCTTCCACATGTCTCTAGAAGTACCTGCATCAATACATAAATTTGTATCAGTCTTAAATAAAAACATAGCAGAGTATTTGAAATAGAATTTAAAAATACACTGTTGAAGCACAGATGCACCCATTCCTGCGTAACCAGTGGGAACTCTTCATTAACGAAAAGTGAACTGAATTGCCCAAGATAACTAGTACATTTATATCATCTGGAAAGGCACCTTCGTACACATGAATCACAGCTAGTGTCAACACCAGTTAAGGCTGTTCCAGTGCGCTGTCAGATCGACATGTCAGTAATTTCAATTTGATAGGTCAAAAGCGACTCGCATACCTTCCACGAACACGTGGAACACGTCACAGAACGCGTGAACTTGCTATATTAGCCACCGCGCTTCAGAATCTCTCACACTCGCCTCTGGGCGTTGCTGAAGGTCAGGTCTATGTTGCGCTC
>PNEQ01113867.1:0-16362 GCA_003012365.1 Medauroidea extradentata
GCATAGATATAAAAGCTGTAGAAGTCATTAAAGTCTCAAAACCACAATACCTTATACATTCAATACATAGACAATTAAAACTTACATTCTTCCTGGCACGTGGTAACTATGGTCATAGAATAGTAAATACCTAGGTTAATTGACCAATAAATTGAAATTTATACGCATCTGTAACATTGGACAAAATACTATGTTACAGTTTTAAAATTAAGTATTTGTTTGAAATAATAATGGTATTACTTGTAAACGAAATGCATACAGTTTTTTCTAAATTAAGAGACATTTGGTTATTTAAACACCAATTATACACTGCTAGAATGTCATTCTGTAGATCAATATAATCACTCCTACTGCTATATATATATATATATATATATATATATATATATATATATATATATATAGTGCAGACACAATTGCATATAAAGCACACCACGTAAATCCTGAGCTAAATTAGAGACGTTTTACGACGATATTTTAGTGCGTAATGTTGAAACACCGCACAGAGATATCCCATCTTGCGCTTTACGACCAGGTATAATTTCAGCCCAAATTTGCAAGTCTAAACGGTAGCAATAAGATAAGATATCTGTGGTGTACAAGAGGGGCGATATGTAATACTATGTTGCCAAATCGTGCATATGAAATGTCATCGTACAATGTTTTGCCTCTAACATTTTCGTTTTCGCTGAAAGTCCGCCTGGTGAGCTAGTTATGCTGTTGTTTCTGGACAGCCAGTTTGAATGCTTCTATGTATTAGTGGGCAATAAGAGAGTATGAAGTAAATTTATGTAGCTTGTATTACAGCTAAATTGCAAATCGGTAACGAAACTATCTACTGGCTGAAGTAACCGTATAGTAGCAATCGATTTTCGTACCATAGACATCAAACACATTATAAAATTGAGACAATTTCACATCTGAAACCATTGTTGGTAGATTACATGCATAGATATTGTAAATGTTTTGGAAATCAAAAATTCATATTGTGCAGATGACAATTTAAACGACAATACCAATTACTTAAGTGCTACTACGCCTACTTAATTATGATATAAAGTAAATTAGGAATATAATGTCCTTAGAAAGAAACCTAGCAAACACTTCAGTACACAACATACATAACAAAACTTTGCAACTGACCTAAGGAAGCAAAACCAGACAACTATGGGTTTACATAAATTACAAACAATAATTCACCTCACATTTATACATATTCAAAGTCAACCGTTAAGTGCATAATTCCACATATTAGACATCCGATTTTTACATGGTAATACGTTCCCCTCGAGAGTCACATTACGTATTACATTTATAGAGAATACAATACTCCTTAAATTACTGGCGTATTATAAAAGTTTCCAAATACATTTGGAAAATTTTAATAGAAGAAAGTAAGCAGATTTTTTTAAAATTTTCTTTCGTATGTATATGTGTAATAGGCTAATTTGTTTTTCTAGTATCTACTTTAATATATTTTTCTATAGTTTACTTCACTACTTATGTTTAGTAGAAATATCTTATCAATAAATAATATTTTTCAATCAAGTGTTACAGAAATGACTTATATAAGAGTAAAATGGATCAATTTCTTGAAATAGAGGGAAATAAAAAAACGTTACAAAATGTAAACAAAAATTTTTTTACCGATTTTCCAGCTGTCAGAAAATCGTAAAAAATAAATCGAAAAAACGTGTACACGCTACCTTAACATATCATACTTTGCTAAACATCACAGTTGATAGAATATACTACACCACTGAAAATATGTGCTGACTGCCCAGAAGCAGACTGCAGAGTAATAATTCTTATCGTCTTAATAATCGCACTCCGGTATCTGCAGATATTTCACTGATGTCTGTGTAAGTGTGGAAGATAGGATCTGAAGATGAAAGAACTGTAAGATACAATAGTAGATTGCCATTAGTTCAGTTTCAGAATAACAGAGGAAAATATTTACCTTATGGGAGCAGACGAGATCTTCAATATGAATTCCAAGAATATGAAATAACTAATTATTGCCTTAAGTACGATACAAAAAGTAATTGATAGTAATTTCAGTTAATGAATAAACGTTTCTGAATTATTTACATGTACATTTTACACTGATTTACAGAATATTCATTAAATACATCATTGTTTAAAATATTAGAAAATTTCGTGAACATTAATATTAAGTTTACTTTATTATTTTAATATCTATAATTTTTTAAACCAATAATAATTTTTATAAACGCGTATATACGAAATAACATACATTTTTTTCTGTTAACATGAAATACTGAAATATGAGTAACTGTATCAATATTATTATTATTATTACAAACACAGTGAGCTGAAACTTTTAAGTAGAGACAATGAGAAAATCACTGTTATGCTCAATATGTTATTCCCTTTAAATCAGTAAATTAAATGTTAAAACATAACATGAATAGCAATAATAAACTATTATAGTATTAATCAAATAAATACAACTAAAATACACAAATACAATGATGGCCGAAATACACTAATACCATGCCCAATAGTAAATACAAACGAATCTAGATGTATGTGTGACTTGCTAAAAATACAACCTACAACTATGCAGATAAAATAATGCAAAGTAAGTTCTAAAAAATGTAACGATGTTAGCTCACCATATAATAATTTTCTAGGCAACAAGTTGTGTTCATTATCCCAGCGTTTATAAGTGCGCTATACAAGTATTCATATTTATTTAAATTCAATTATTAATTTATACAGTAATGCACGTTTGTTTTATTTAAGTTTTTGCTTTGTTGTAATATGATACTCCACGTTTTTGTGCACACAAGGCTTATAATAATAGAGAGTTCAAATATTTTCTGAAATTTTAATTTATCAACAAATTATAACACACATATATAAAACAAAGTTCGCAAATTAAATGTTTTGCAATACAGTACATTCTACTATCATAGGATTCTTGTACCTAATTATAAACCTAGCAATAATATCGATACGAAGAACAATTTAAATCGAATTAATAAGTGTTATCGATATAATATACGTAAGAGAAAATAAAATCTTAGATTAAAAAATTCTTGCCAAATTAGAAAGTTAAAAACAAATGCTAACTAAGTTTCTGTTGGCTTCACTTCCATAGACAAATATCGCATGACTGATCAGTTTATGAAGTCTTCTATAGCCAACTGCTGTAATCATATAAATCCTTATTTAATTTTCAAACAAAACACACACATTTTTCTAGTCAGAAGATTAAATGTCGTAAATATAAACTGTGTCAATAAAATTAAAAACACAAACTGTCCGTGATGTGGTAATTGTATTAACACGCATTTATGACTGATGAACTATTAAACTGTAGCATAACAAGACATTTTTATGTTATAAAGACTCAGCGAACGGGCGATGTTGACATTTTGACATTAAAAATGTTTACAATGATCCTTATTAAACTCTGAACAAAACCTAATCAGAACAAACATAACGTAAAAAATAAAACAATAAAATCTAAAAATTGGGTCACTTAAAATACAAATATTATTTTAATGGTTTCTCTAAAATTAGACGATGATCTCTTAACTAATTTACCTATCAGCTTTTGCTTCTTACAAGACTGCGTCCATTTTTAAAGTTGCAGTTAAAATAAATAACCGCGATACCGGTACGCTGTTACAATATTTATTTGCTATATTCCAATATTTTATTGTTGATCAATAAGATACTGTGGAGATCCACTCAAACCTAGTAACTCACAAAAATATATAACACGCCACTAACCGTGAAGAGTAATCATAACAACCAAAATCTGTTCAAAAATCAAATAGAACCTATGTCATGACTAAATATGTGTTAACTGCACTGGGTCCAGGAAACTTCACCAATACTCCTTAGTACAATGCATGTCGATTGATGAATCACGATACATATACCATCTCTAGCTCTGTCATTTGACGTCACTAACAATAAATCATTTGTAGAGCAATCTTCTTCTCTAGTACATCATACAACTATAGCTCTTTTTCGTCTGACATAAAACATAGACGTAAATGCGTTAAATTGAATGTGGCTTTTATTTCCTAGTGTCGACGATATGGTGCACGTAACAATTTAAACGAATTATCGTGTTAACCACATAAGGATCAGTATATACTAGGAACATTATTGTGCCATGTTTTTCAATAATTGTGAATAATCCCGATATTGAAGCTGTCAGTCTTCAACTTCTTCGTGTACTTGGATAGTCTCTTGGACGTAGTCACAGTAATGTTCTGAAGTACCTAGTTGTTGTACCTAGCTTCGAATAAGTTTCTCATTATTTGGTTTATTTCTGTCAAGCTTTAAAATGACTAGCTGTGCAGAACACCATTCAATGTCAGCTGGTTAACACCTCCAAATCAGTACAGTACGCTTGGTTCTATTAAAAAAGTTTCTTCCAGATCTACTAAAGCTTCTACCTATCGGTTTGCGCTACAACATTGTTTCCCATTAACTATATGTACTTCTTTCTCTTATATTGCACCTGTTGTTCCTGCTGCCGTCTTTATCTTCTCTCTTCCTAGATTAATGACACCGAGGTCGATTTCTCCAGTTTATTATTGACTTGCAGTTTAGCGACTTGGAAGTGGATCTTCCCAATTTACTCACTATTTCTGTCTTCCTATTTTATAATTATTTTGAAATCAATCTTCCCCGTTTGGTAATTTAGAGGTCTATCATTATAAAATTACGTCTTACAGGTCGATTTTCGCAGCTTAGTGACTCGGAGGTTAATTTTCCATTTCTGGGATATAGAGGTAGGTTTTACCAGTTTAGCGAATAGGAGGTCGATATTTCCAGTTAAACAACTCAAGGGTATATCTCACAAATGCATAGTTCATATTTCCAGCTAAGCAAAGTAGACGTAGATTTTACCAGTTTAGCGACCAGGACATCTATCTTCCCGGTTTAGAAACTTAGATGTCTATTTTCCTAGTTCAGCGACATAGAGAAAAAATTTAACAGTTCAGATACTAGGATATAAACCTTTCCAGTTTAACGACTTAGTGGTCGATTTTAAACATTTAACGACCATTAGGTTTATCTTCCCAATTTAGAGATTTGAAGTGTGGTTTCACAAGCTTAGTTACCAAGCGTGTTATATTCAATTTTCCCGCAGTTTAGCAAATTGGAAGTCGATCTTCTCTGCTGAAATACTTGAAGACCGATCATCCCTATTTAAAAGTTTAACGATTTGTAGGTAAATTTTCTCAGTTTACCACCATAGGTTTCGTTTTGTAGAGACTATCAACTTGTAAGGCGAGATTCCAAGTTCAACAAATTTGCAATTTAGCGAAACGGAAATCGATCTCCCCAGTTTAACTACTTAAATGTCGATATTCCATGTTTACCTACTTAGAGATAGATCTTGGCAGCTATTTGACTCAGGGTTCGATCTTCTCTGTTCAGCGACTTGTAGGTCTAGCTTCCCAGTTTAGCAACTTGGATCCGCAGTATACCAACTGCCAAGTCAGAATTATTAACTATCCGTAAATACCACTTGCGCCAAAAAAAAAATATTATTATAGGTTACACTACCCGGTAAATTAATTAAAAATTCACCTCGAGATCAGTTTATTGGGCAGATTCAACTTGTGTGTAAGAGAAGGCCATGGTAACGGTTGGACCGGCTGCTCGACTAGCGCGATTTGACTGTCGTCTGTCCGGCAAAAAAATGCACGGGATGAAGGTGAGATGACTGTGGAGCAGCGACGGAATGTAAGGCGAGGGAAACGGGAGTTCGCCGATAAAACTATCCGGTCAACTGCTGCGCCCGCCATGATTCCCCCGTGCGAAAAATCTAGGACTGAACCTGCCTGGGTGGGAAGCAAGAGGACTGACCCTCGACCACCGTGGCCTATATATATTTGTGTGTGTGTATAGGTGTGTGTGTGTGTGAGTAGTCTCCAGATACAACTGCATAGTAAGCACACTACACAAATCCTGGGCTTATTATGAGACGTCGCACGACGATATTTTACATGCACAATGTAGCAACACTGCACAGAAATTTCCTCCTCTTGCATTTTAGTCCAGGTATATTATTTTACTATGCATTATATTTGGACTGCTCGGGATTTTATATATCACCTATTATATGAAAGTCAGAAACAATAAGATAGGTAAGATATGTGTGTGGCACAAGAGAGGACGAAATGTAATGGCATGTTGCCACATCGTGATTAGGAAATGTCATCGTACAAATTTTTGCCACTAAATATTCGCTTTCGTTGCCGAGGAACCCCCGGTGTGCTTAATATGCGGTTGTTGCTGGATACCCAGTGTGTAAGCTTATGTGTATATATTAGTAATAGGTAGAGACTGGAACATTTAGTGCATTCAGTGACATGTAGGCTAGAATCTAGTGTACTACACGTAATCAATCTCCGACTATTCGTTCCTTGTCTGTTGTTCTACTGAGTAGTAGCTAGTGGACAAATAGACGGGGATTGAGTATGCATATAATTCTTGATTCTAGCCTACTAGTCATTGAATTCGCGAAATTTTCCAGTCCCTAGTAATAGGAGAATATAAAGCAATATTATCGACCTTGTATTACACCTAAACGCAAATCATTAACGAAAGTATCTACTGTTTGAAGTAACCGTATAGTAACAATTTATTTTCGTACCAGAGATATCAAACACAATCTAAAATTGAGACAGTTACACATCTTAAATTGTTGTTGGTAGATTACCTATATAGATATTGTGTTCTGGAAACCTAAATTTCATATTGTGCAGATGAACATTTAAACTACAATATCAGTTAAGTGCTACTACTTTATTGTAATGTCAAGTAGTTACAAGTAGATAAGCAACTTAAGAAGTTACGCAATCACTTCAGTACACAACACACAGAACTACACCTTGCAACTGTCTTCAGGAAGCCATACCAGACAACTATAGGTTTACATAAACATTTCTAATTCAATAAAGGACATTCTAACACAAGTAAACGGTTGGTTAACAAAACCTAATACTTCTGCGAAAATAGCAAATATGTATTACTGTTGTATCTAAATGCTGGCATAAAATTGAGAATTATAAAATTATTAACCTCACATGTATACATGTTCAAAGTTCACAGTTGGATGTACAATTCCACATATTAGACCTGCGATTTATGTATGGTATTTTGTTTCGCTTGAGAGTAAAATTACGTTTTACATTTACACATACTTCTCAAGTTACTGGCTAAATATAAATTTTTCAATAAGATTCTTTAAATTTTAACAGAAGCCTATCAGCACAACTTTTTTAATACACTCACAGAAGCTAAAATAATGTGTAAAATATTGTATTTAAATAATATCTTTCACGTATTTTTGTTATTGTTTATTTCAGGACATATATAAAACAGAATTATCTTATTAATTAAAGAAAATTTTGTACCAAGAGTTATCGAAATGACTTATACAAGAGAAAACTTTACCAATAACTTAAAACATAATGAAAAAAACAAAAGAGTGTAAAATGTATACCAAAATATTTCAGCCTATATTCCAATTGTTAAAAATAGCAAACATTAATTGAAAAAGTGTGTTTACACCAACTTAACATAGCATACCTTACTGGACATCACCGTTGATAGAATATTACACGTCAGAAAATAAGTGTAGCTTCATCACAAGCAGACTGCAGTGGATTGTGGATCACTTGGTAAAGAATGTAACTCCGAGAATTTCACGTCGACAACAGGCCGTACTGAAGCACGATGATGACGACGATCAGATAATAAAGTAATAATTCTCATTGTCTTCATCACCGCACTCCAGTATGCGTGTGTAGAAGTTGGGATCTTCAAAAATAATTTAATTTCTCCAGCAATGAAAATAATTCGTTTTTAATGTATTAAACTACAAGAATATGAATGTTCTAATTTTTGCGTGCAATAAAATACATAAACAGCAACCGATAAAAGTTCCAGGTAAAGAAATTACGTTTTTGGAATCTTTATATGTACAGTTTCTACTGATTTACAGAATGAAACACTAAACTGTTACAACATAGCCTATTTTTAAATTGTTGCAATTCTATGAACACTAATATTAACTCAACTTTTCTACTTTTTTTCAATATCTGCATTACGATATAAAATTTATATAATATTACGAAACCAATATTTACGACTTTTCACAAAATGCATCTATACGAAATAACATCTATTTTTGTCTTTTGACAGATAATCGTAAAATTTGAGTACAATGTTTTTGTACACGTAAAATAATCTGTCCAAAAATTATTATTATTATTATTACTACTAAGACAGTGAGATGTAACTATAAAGTATACACACCAACAAAATTTGAGTTATGCTTAATGAGTTATTCCCTTTCATTTAGTAAATTAAATGTTAAAATATTTTAGAATAGCAATAATAAACCATAGTAGTACAAATCAAATAAACACTACTAAAACACAAATAAAGTGATGACCGAAATACAGTAATACCGTCACCCATAGTAAAAACAAACGAAACTAGATATGTCTGTCACTCGCTACATAAACCTACAACTTTGCAGATAAAATAATGCAAGGTGAGTTAAATAAAATGTAACGACGTTAGTTTGTCATATAATAATTTTCTAAGTAACAAGATTTGTTCATTATTCCAGAAATTATAAACTGTTCCATTAAGGTTATTTGTATTGTTTTATTTTGAAATAACAAAAATACCCAAGCGAATGCCGTAAATAGATCCTTATCAACGACCATCGCCTATTCCTATCCAGTTTCCTAATATCTCTAATGAACTTGGTTGTCAATGAAACGTTCATCTCCAATACAAAAAAAATCGCAATTTACAATAAAATGTATTGCGGCAACAATACAATACCAGGCATGTAGGCAACAACTGCTTCACTCGCAATGGAGTATGAACAGAATGCTTGCAAATGCATTTTGTAATCAGAATAATGCACATGGGAATATAGTTCTTCAAAAGCGTGTCTCAAATTGAGGTCAAGGAAACCTCAACAAATAAAACTTACGTACTATAAACTCCATACACACCTATGCTCAGGACATGGCTTCTTCTCTGCCGCATTTCAAGTGTGAATTAATGTAACAAGGAACCGAAGTTCTGATACCTACGATGCTATAATAGCTTAGTACAGGTTGCAGTGCTCACCTCACATGCAGTGTATTGCAGCCACTATTTGTATGACATTTTCTCTCGTAAACTGTGGCTTCTAGCGACCTGCAACAAGAGGACCATTGCTGTTACTTAGGAGGTACTGTCAAGAAAAGCAACATAAAATGTTCACAAAACCCAACGGCACCCAAGAGTGGAGAATAAGAGGGTGGCCACACCTGAAACATCAAAAAAAGGGGGGGGGGTTAAGTGTGGTTTCTGCATGGGTTAAAGTTCTCGATAACACTAATCATTGTGATTAGAATTGTAATTTATCTCCACGTGGTTTCAGACATTTTGCCAAAAAAAATTCTAAATATTGATTTTTAAGGTTTATTATATCCCTTAAAAAGAGCGGTAGGAGAAAATCGCTTTAATACCTTATTTTTATAAGGAATCACAGTCTTACTTTTAGTACTTGTAGTTCAGAAACATTCTGTGTATATATATATAATATATATAATATATATATATATATATATATATATATATATAAACATATATATATATATATATATGTGTGTGCATGTGCGTGTGTGTTGGTGTAAGTGTGCTGGTGTGTGTGCATTATTTACGTTTTTGCTTTAGTATATCATGATGCTTCGCTTTTATAGTGATCACAATATTTTTAATAGAACAGTGTTAATAATCTAATGTGTTTATATATTTATTTATACACAACATAAACTCCTTGAATGAGAACGAATTTTATAAATGTATTATAGTATAAACATAAGGAAAATAAGTTACATACCTATAACACAACTGAGAATGTGCAAAACTCTAGAAATTATTACAGGTAACGAAAAAATGTCTTTAATACGATGCAAAGATAATTCAAAGTTTTTACTGATTATGTATAATAAACAATTTAACGAACAGAAAGTTAACTTAAAATGTCTGCACGTTTAATTTCCAATAGAATCTTAGGTAAAATAAGGAATTATATAGATTGTATTATTAGCAGTATCCACTATATCGATAATGATATAAGAATAACACTATTTTATATTTCGGTAAGGCCTCATTGAATGATGCAACTATACATAATAACATTTTTATTTTCTCAGACAATACTTTTAACTTAAATGTTATAGAACATTTAAAATAGTAATTTCAAGAAGATTATTGAAAATAATGAGTTGTACCTCTTTATAAGTGCCGCTGCTTAAATTTGTTGTGCTTAATAGTTTCTGCCGGTCTCATAGTGCTGTTTCATGGGGGAGTTGTCCTGCTGGGTTCGAAACCCGTTCCGCGATTACATGTTTTGTTGTCCCTCCACCTCATTTCACTCTAATCGGATCTGAAGAGTTATATATTAAGTGACGAAAAATTCTCTCAGCTGTCCTTCATATTAACTTTTATAATGTACTAATAAAATTTACATATATAGTCATGAATGACATAGCAAAACAATTAAACTAAAACATATTAATACAATCAATACATGGATAATGTAATTACGGAATAGTGACAGTGTAATTCAAAAGACTTCGTGACACATTAAGAAATTGTAGAGCAGGTATAAATATACTAATTTCAAGTATGTTATAATAGTGCATAAGTGATTATGACACACAATATGTTAGGTGCCATCTAATTAATCATTACAACAATAAAATACATGGAATACATAGAGAAATATCCTAGGATGGTATTAAAAATCATAGCAGTGTATAGTCAATCAATAAAAAAAAAGATGCTTGAATGATAGAAGAATTAAATTTAAAATTTTAAATAACTTTTTGGGAGTTGCTGTGGAAAAGACGAACATATTTTAACAAATTTAGATTCTGGTGACTTAAAAGTAAAATATTACTGCAACGATTTATACAATAATAAATGTTGTATAAATAGAATACACGTGGTACATATTACTGTACTATATCACTAGTAAAGCATACTCTTTAAAAGGTTTCCTGAATAATATAATTTTTTCTGACATAGTGACTTATGCCTCCGAATTACATATTATATATATATATGTATATATATATATATATATATATATATATATATATATATATATATATATATATATATATATATATATATATATATATATATATATATATATATAACACGCAAATTAATGTGTCAGTCTGCAAATCCTGGGCTATATTAGAGACATAGAGTCAATATCACTGGCTAAATGTAAAATTCTTAAGCAATTTATTCTAAACAACTATTAAAAGTATATCAGCAGAATGTTTGTAATTTTCTCACATGTGTTACAATAATGAGCAAAAAAAAAGTTTTTTAAATAATATATTTTATTTATACTTTGCTATGTTATATATCTGTACTAATATTTAAGAGAATATTCGAATGCATATAAAGTTCTTTTCAATCAAGTGTTATCGGAATGACTTATACAAGAGAAGAAATTATCAATAACTTGAAATATAGGGAAATTAAAAGAACAGTTTTAAAATGTAAAACAAAAAAATTTCTACCCTATAATCAAGCTTTATAGAAAATAGTAAAACAATAATCGAAAAACCCTTTTAACAATAACGTAACATATCGTACCTCGCTGAACATCACTTTAGGTAGAACATACAACACTTCAGAAAGTAAGCACTGACTGATCAAATCCGACTGCAGGGGTTTCTGGCTCACTTGTAGAAGAATGTTCCTCCGAGAATATCACTTCGACAACTGACAGCACTGAAGCGCGATGATGATGACAGTCAGAAAATTGGTAACAATTCTCACCGACATCATCAACGCACTCTAGTATCTGCAGTATTTTTCTGATGTGTCTGTGTGTGGAAGATGGCATCTGAAAATTAAATAACTATACAACACACGAACAAATTGCACTTATTTCAGTATCAGAATAACATCAGTAAATATTCATACAATGGGAACAGACGAGATATTCACTAAGTATTTATCTGTAATTATTGATCTATATGACTCGTAAAATGTGTGTTGACTCCTTGTTATTCTCTCTCTGTAAAGACTTGGTTGTTATGTTTTGAAGCAAGAGTTACTGCGTGATTCAGAGGAAGAGAAGGCAAACTTATCTTAACTGCACAATGACAATTTACGCAAAATAAATAAAATATATAAAATACAGTAGAATAAGTCTATTAAACATTGCAATGATATAAAACATCGTTTATTAAAAATATGTTATTTTTTAGACTAGCCAGTTTTGTGCACATTTTTAGTAACCATGTATTCGATTAACGTGTGGAATTAAGTTTTCTATTTCATACATGTATCATTTACTTCAAAATTTCTAATAATATCATTTTAATTATGATGCTATTTCTTTTTTAGACACATTTAGTTGAACTGTTAAATAATTTTAAAATTTTTTTCAATAAAATGAAATTACCATGAGCAATTCAAAGAAAAATTTAATTAATAACACAAAGTATGGTAGAATTAATAATTATAATAGTGTAAATACTATTTTAATGAAGCAGTCTCACATTTGTATCCAGATAGTAGTAATAAGTACAAGCACATATGAAAATTAAGGAGATGGAACTATAAACACAGCACACTACAGAACATCACAGATAATACAATACTGTACCTATGATAAAATGTGATGACTGATAAGAAACCGATGGCAGTAATCTCGAGATAATTGCGTAGAGAGCGAACCTTAAAAATTTCATGTTGACAACTGGCAGTACTGAAAGGCGACAATGTCGAGGACGAGAAAGAAAATATTTATTATCATCCCCGACATCGCCGCAGTCCAATATCTGCAGATATTTTCCTGACGTCTGTGTGGAAGATCGGCTCTGAAAATGAAATACCTCACAACACAAGAAGGGCAAAATGCAAATATTTCTGTGTCACAGCATAAATTACTTACAGAAAAATGGCAGACGAGATGTTCAGCAATTGTTCCATTCAAGCTGCATTTTAAATGAAATATTGTAAATATGATTACTTAACTAACTTCTCACTTGCGAAAGGTTCAGCTGCGGAAAATTCTTGCTGTTAATAAAATTACGATTTACAAATAGATACATTACTAAACATAAATACAATTTTACTACAGAGCTGTTAGATAGTACGGAAAAAACTAGCTTGATAGCGAATTTTATAAATGTATTATAATCCAAATATAAGGAAAGTAACTTATGTACCTAAAACACAACTCAGAATGTGCAAAACCCAAAAAGTTATTACATGTAACTAAATAAATATTTAATACTATGCAAAGATAATAGAAAAATTTTTCTTATTATGTATAATAAACTATTAAAAATAGAAAGTTAAATTAAATTGTCTGCACTTTTAATTTAAAATAACATATTAGCTAAAGCAAGGAATTATATAGATTGTTTTATTAACAGTCTTCACTATCTTGATACTGATGTAAGAATAACACGAACAATTTTAACCATTGGAAAGGTCTCATTGAATGATGCCGCTATACATAATAACATAAACATTTTTCTATTATCAGACAATAATTGCAACTACCATGTTATTGAACATTTAAAATAGAAATTTCAATATGATTATTAAAATGAATCAGTTTTACCACTTTAGAAGTGCCGCTGAGTACATTTGGGGTGCTTAATATTTTCTGCCGGTCGCATAGTGCTGTTTCATGTGGGAGTTGCACTTCAGGTTAAAATCCTGTTCCGCGCGGTGATGTTATGTTGTCCCTCTACTTCATTTCAATCAAATCGTATCTGAAAATGTATTTATTAAGCGACGAAAAAATCTCTTACCTATCATATACATTAACTTTCATAATGTACTAATAAAACTTAAAAAAATACCTATATATTCATAAATGTCATAGCAAAATAATAAAATTTAAAACAAATTAATACAACCAATACATGGATAATGTAATTACGGAATAGCGACAGTGTAATTCAAAAGACTTCGTGAAACATTAATAATTTGTAGAGTAGGTTAAAATATACTAATTTCAGGTATGTCATAACAAAGTATTAGTGAATATGACGAACATTATGTTAGGCGCCATTTAATTAATCATTATAACAATAAAATACATGTCATACATAGACAATAATTTCCTAGGACTGAATAAAATATCATACCGGTGTATAATCAAAGACTGAACGTAAATGGTTGCTTAAATGATAGCAGAAATAAATTTAAAATTTTAAATAACTTTTTGGGAGATGTTGTGGAAAAGACGAATATATTTAAATAAATTTAGATTCTGGTGACTAAAAAGTAAAATAAAACTCAACGATTTATACAATAATAAATGTCGTATAAGGAGAATACACGAGGTACATATCATCGTACTATATCACTAGTAGAGCATACTCTTCAAACGGTTTCCTGTATAATATGATTTTTCTGACATTGTGTCTTATGCCCCAGAATTACAGATTTTATATATATATGTAGTGAGCAGATATGTCAGTGTGCAAATCATTGGCTATATTAGAGACATCCAGTCAAAATTACTGGCTAAATGTAAAGTTTATAATCAATTGATTCTAAATAACTATTAAAAGCATATAAGCAGATAGCATTTAATGTTCTCTCATGTGTTACAATAATGAGTAAAATAATGTTTTTTAAATAATATATTTTATATGTACTTTGCTATGTTTTATATCTGTACTAATATTTAAGAGAATAATCGAATGCATTTATAGTTCTTTTCAATCAAGTGTTATCGGAATGACTTATACAAGAAAAAAATTATCAATAATTTGAAATATAGGGAAATAAAAAAAGAACAGTTTAAAATACAAAACAAAATATTTCTACCTTATTATCCAGCTTTATAGAAAATAGCAAAACAGTAATTGAAAAAACCTCTTAACAATAATTTAACATATCGTACCTCACTGATCAAATCAGACTGCAGGGGTCTCTCGCTCACTTGTTGTAGAATGTTCCTCCGAAAATATCACGTCGACAACTGACAGCACTGAAGCGCGATGATGATGCAGTCAGAAAACAGGGAACAATTCTCACCGACATCGTCATCGCACTCCAGTATCCGCAGATATTTCTCTGATGTGTCTGTGTGTGGAAGATGGCATCTGAAAATAAAATAACTATACGACACACGAACAGATTGCAATTATTTCAGTATTAGAATAACAGCTGTAAATATTCATACAATGGGAACAGACGAGATATTCAATAAGAATTCAATTTCTCCTGCAATGAAAATGCGTTGTTGTTAATGTGTTAAACTTTAAGAGCTTGAAAGAACAAATATTTGCCTGCAATACGATATAACAAACGAACCAGAAATAATCATAGCTAAAGGATTTAGGTGACAGATTTTTACATGTAAATTTTCTTCACATTTATATAACGAAACAATGAACTGATACAACATTGTTTAAAATTGTTGCACTTACAAAAACGATAAAAATAACACATATATATTTAAATATCTGTATCATGATGTTAAATTACTATAATATTCTTAACCAATAGTTCTATTAAAATACCCGTCTACACAAAATAACCTGTATATTTTTGTCTATTAACAAATAATAGAAAATAATCTTCCCAAAAAATGTTTTAAAACTTTAAAGCACTTTCTTAGTAATCATGTATTCGATTTATGTGTGGAATTAAGTTTTCTATTCCATAATGTATAATTTACTTCAAATTTATAATAATATCATTTTAATTATGATTCAGACACATTATTTGAAATGTTAAATAATTTTAACAATTATTTCAATCAAATGAAATTACTATGACTAACTCAAGGGAAAATTTAATTAATAACGCAAAGTATGGTAGAGTTGATAAATATAAGAGTATACATAATATTTAAACGAAACAGTCTCACACTTGTATCCAGATAGTAGAAAGTAGTACAAATAAATATGAAAATTACGGAGTTGACACTACATACACATACCACACTACAGAACATCACAGATAATACAATACTGTACCTATGATAAAATGTGATGACTGAAAAGAAGCCGATGGCAGTAAACTCGGGATAATTGCGTAGAGAACAAACCTCCAGAAATTTCACATTGACACCTAGCAGTACTGAAATACGACGATATCGACGACGAGATAGAAAATATTTATTATCATCCCCGACATCGCCGCAGTCCAACATCTGCAGATATTTCCCTGATGTCTGTGTTGAAGATCGGTTCTGAAAATGAAATACCTCACAACACAAGATGGGCAGAATGCAATTACTTCAGTGTCATATCATTTATAACTTACAGAAAAATGGCAGATGAG
>PNEQ01113868.1:0-16364 GCA_003012365.1 Medauroidea extradentata
CGGTAAAACGCTCTTACTTTAAAAATACGGTCCCGCGGACGACAAACAACTTTACAAAAACATGACGTCGGCCGATGCGGTCAACGGGCTCTACCGGGGCACAAAAGACGAACGAAAAACAATGCTGCCAACTGTAAGGAGGATGTAGGAACAACACAAGTGCTTACAGTTGTACCAACTATGTCTCTGGAGGCAAGGATGACAAACGTGTCGCTGGAGAGTAGGGAAAGACAGAGAGAGGAGGGAATAAGCTAGGGGGATTGGTACTCCTGACCATCGTGACGAAGCGACATGACAAACAAGAGAGGGGAGGGGAAGGAGAAGGTAGGAAGAAGGGGGGTGAGGAAGGTGTCTACTGGCCTTGGAAACAAGCAGCTAGCCGGATCACGTCATGCTAAACGAGCATTGCCCTACGAACACAGCACATTTCAGACGTTCCTATGTGCGCTAACCCGGGGAGAAACACATTCGCAGTGCGCAACACATGTTTACTGACTACGCATTTCTACAGCTGTTGTTATGAGCGAATTACCGTGAAGCGAACACATGTTTGCTAACCCGCCTTCGCTGGAAACTAACGTGACGGGAACGAAAAAACACTGCGCGGCACTGAGCCATATCTAAATTTAGATGCTCGGATCATCTACTATACTCCTTCAAGTTATCAACAGCCCTCAAAGTCCCTATTACTTAAGAAAAAAGCTAAAGTTAACACACGGATCCTAACAAAAAAAGGAAAGAAAACAAAAAGGACTAAACAACAAAAATGCTTCGTGACAATATTGTAATATTGTGTAATCGTAGTAAAATAATTATGAAAATTATTACTATTTTTCTTATTTACACTACACCACACACAACAGACTTTAAATAAGTGTTTTTACAGGAAACCCTTTGGTAATAAAACATTTCTTCTGGTTAAATTTGTTTTGGTTTTTAAATTTCTTTTTATGTACATACATACATTTGAATTTCAATAAATGTGTGTCCTGCCAACTACCTCTCTGAACTCATTTCATGACTGGCTGGGATGATGATTATGAGTTAAGTAAATTGAAAGCTACAGAGTCTCTCTCGTTCAACATGAATTTTTACACGTATCATGGGTTATCATAAAACCAAAGTCTCAAGGCTTCTGAGTTACATTGAGCACAAAAATTATTTTCTTCTCACAGCAGCGAGGTTTATCAGTGTCCATTTCAACATGTTTACTGGATGTAGCGCACCTTAACTTCTTATGTACATCGATACTTTTAATGCTGTTCGAGCACACACTACGTAACACAAGCTTTTATCCATTTCTGATGTCAAACACTGGGCAATCTTCATTTAAGGTGTAACCCAAGACAATGAGTAATTGAGTGAAATGAAACCCACCTGAGTCCATGTTTCTGATACGTTTGCAGTCGATACAATTGTTATGATTTACGGCTCAGATGGTCCCAGGGGCTCGAAGGTGAAAACTTATGACGTCAGGTCATCGTCACTGTCCGATATTGACACCTGCTTGATGGTGAATGTGTCTTGTGAACGAAAGTCTTGGGCGTTACAGTACATGTTACTGCATGCAATTTACTTGGGATAAACGTCACTACTCGGTCTCGCAGGTAGGCGTCTTTCAGTATTTTTGTCACTAGACGTGATGCGGACTATAGTGGATGAAGTGCTGGTCGTTGACGAGTGTCGTAGCGCGTTGCACCAACTCCTGCGATGTGGCGTGTCTGGAAGCGAATTATGGCCCCCGGAAACACTCCTTGAATGGAAAACAGTCGATAATGTCTTCGTCTTCTTTTAGATGATCTGGCAGGAGCTTGTACACTGATGGCACCTCGTGCGGTGCGTAGACGAGAAGAAATTCTTTGGTTAAGTACGATAGCTCGTTCTCTCTGTCTAGCAATGTTAAAGATTTATACCTTCCGTATGCCACCATAGCAGATAATATTTTTTGTCCGGCTGAACAGCAAGCATACATTTCATCTGAAGAGAAGTTAATGCTGGCAAAGAACACACTAAGTTAGCGGTTTTTTTATGGTATTTGACACTGGATGTTATTATTACAAAAGTAATTGGCAATATTTTTTAAAATGTCCGATGTGTGTTATAGAAATTGTATAAATACACATTCGAAAAGATACTGTACAATTGTACTGTATTAAGAATGTATAGCAATTTAATTTTTAATAAATGAAGCTGGTGAATGGATGCCCATAAGACATTTTCGATAAACAAAACAAAGTACGTTTGCACACACACTTGTACTCACTTCAGTCCAAGGATCAGTCTCTGCTAATTATGTAAATGTATGCCAAACGCCCGTACATCTCTCGTGGTATAGTAATAGGTTTTGGAGCTTCCCTCCAGTAATTTCGTGTTCGAACTCACGTTTTTTTGTAGTCGTATTTTGTTTTGATGATTAGTTCAAAGGCTTCCTTCTTCACATCTTGCATCGACATGGGGAATTTCATTCTAGGCCTACAAGGGCCTACAGCACACTCGGCGGTGTCACAGTCTCGTACTGTTAGCGAAACGACTGCTCCATCTTTGTATCTTTTCTCCATATGGAAATGTATGTCATTTTCACATCTTTCAACAACGTGTTTTACGAATGCTTCTGGGGTTACGTAACTCCGTGTAACACTACATCGACAAAGTCGTATTCTTTCAAAGGGTAAATGTGTCTGTCTGACTGGGGGTAAGTGTATGTACTTGCTGTGGCATCGGTCTTGAAGAAAGGTATACTTCGCAGGAAAATTGTGAACACTATGAAGACCATTCGGGAAATCTACGTCTTTGCACAACCAGTGTATGTCCGTTACATTTCTCTCTCCACTCGCACACTGTTTTGCTTCCTTTTCGACGAAGTGTGTATGTGAATGAGTTATGACCGCGAATTTCAGTCACTTTTTCACAATTTCGTTGTAGCAACAAGTCGTTCAGTGTGCTCAGAAGTACTGAGTCTGGACGAATATTAAAAACTTAACATTCATCGTTGTCGCATGATAGTTCGTCTTGTACATAGTATCCTTCGTGTGAATCGAAACACAGTAGGCCTACCATTTGACTACCACCATCACAGAACTGAGTTTGTATAACTCCTTTAGCATTTTTAAAACATACTCTTCTGTAGTCCACCATTACGTCCATGTACTGGAATGTGTATTCTGATCTGAATGGTGTGCATGTAGCAACGGTAAACTCACACATTTAGATGTCTTCGTTACTGAAGTCGTCGGAGAGTTCCGAACTTGAAGGGCTCGGTGGTGACTTGTAGTTGCTTGTAGATTTCGCTGGTGGAAGATGGTATTTTGGTCTGTAAGTTCTGATGAGTCCAATAAATTTTCACTTTTTTCCTGGTTCTTGACTTTCTCGATACTTGTGTTCTGTGATGGTGACCTTCTTCACATCAGTTGTATACCACCGGAACTCTGCGTGTGGCTGCCAATGAAGAACGGATCAACTCTTCTCTTCCAGCTCTAATGCAGAACAATTACGACCTCTTTCCGACACAGTTGGAACAAAATGCGGGCGCGGTAGAACAGTACGTTAACTATATGCACTTCGAAGTGACTTACTGGTTTGCAGATGTACGGATGCAAATGAACAGTTATACTTTTAACTACAAATGAACAAACCACGATATGAACTGAACTCAAAGAGTTAGACGACGGAGACTGCTCGTTCCCTTCTGTTACGAGGGTTTATAAAAGTGTAGAAATATGGGAAGAGGGGAGACATGTGACCATTAAAATATGAGTGAAGGGGGTCTACCGACCAATCATTTGAAAGGTTAAAAGGGGAGGGGGCATATAAGGTGTGATGATTGGAGAAGCCTGAGAAGGGATACTAATAAAATGTAAGTACACAGAAATTTATTTAGGTGATGGTGGGGTATATGTTAAGATATAAAATAGAAGCATGGAGGGGGAAATCGTATGTAATTTGCTAGCTTATTTGGGTTAAGGAGAAGGACAGTGTATAAATGTAAATGTATTCTAACGAGAAGGGGATGGTAGCTTGTGATTGGTTACAGTAAGAGAAATAATGTTATTTGGGGAAGAGGGCTAGCTACTTATTGGCTAGTGGAAATGTTGGTGGGGGAAATGGTACATAAAGTAGAAAGGAAAAATAATTTTTTGGAAGTGGGAGGGGGTGATGTGGGGAGGAGGGGGTGTAGTAGTTTGAGCGGGTTATAACACGTGTGTCGGTGAGAGGGGGAAATTTCATCATGTGACTAACAGCCAATTAAAATAATGGATTGGGAGAGGGTAAGGGGGAGGGGGGATAAGTTAACATATACATGTAAAAAGAGGTGGGGGGCGTCAGTGTGTCGATGGAGCTCGTCCGGGTAAGATGTGCCGGTAGTTGATTTAATTAAATAATTTTTATGTAAAAAGTTTTTTTATTAAAAGTTTTTATTGAAAAATTTTTACTAAAAAGTATTTATTTAATGCGTGCGGGGGTTATAATGAAATGCGAAATCGAAAATTTTTCCGAAGAAACAACAATATGGCGGCCGAATGCAAGATGGCGACCGGAAACAAGATGGAGATAATATTTTTTTCGTAATTTTTAAATTTTTTAAATTGTTTTTTAATTTTTAAATTTTTTTTCAGAATTGCGTAATATTTTTTTTTTATCTTTCGAAATTTTGGAAAATTTTTATGACACTCAAGGTCAAGGTCACGGTTAATTGTCAAGGTCATCCAAAATGGCGGCCGGGCCATGACATCACAACATGGCGGACAAATCCACACTCGGCTGAAATCCACTCTCCAGCTCCTGTACCAGAAACCCCATAATCATGGTGTTCTTTATTATCCATTCACTTCTACATAATTTCTACAAGCTGTCACCTCTCTAGAACTGTCCATAAAACCGCACAGTTCTGTCAATGAAAATTACGTTCATGGCTTTTCTTATTAAAAAGTCAAAGCCTGACAAATCTTTCATTTTGGTTCGTGTGGACGACCAGCACTTAAAACATTTATTTCGGAATAAATTAAGACCATTCACAAAAAGTGTACTACAAAAATTGTGATACCTAGCTTCTGCTACAACGATATTTGTAACCTGATAAAGACGGTCTATTGCCTGTCTTCCGCATTCATAGAGAACAGAAATCTTCACGAAATATGTTTGTCTTACGTGCACATCCGGGTTATTTTCTCTTTCCACACACATGCTTCGTTCTGTGCACTTGGTTATTTAGCCTTATCTTCGAAAATGTCATATTGTAAGATAAAACACTCTAAAAAATATTAGCGAGAAGTTTTCACAATTTTCGCGGAGAAAATAGGATTCACTGAGACACTGGCGACCGAAACTACAGTAACCTGTCATAAAACTGACGAGAATCAATACAGACTAAACAGTAGATATTTGTGTGCCTAACTAGGCATGTTTGTAACCCTAGACATTTGGAATTCCCGGAAATATACGCACCCATCCTGTGGTAGCTGCTTGACCTGTCCGCCGCGCCGTACCAGGTATACTGCGAGGCTCGGACTGCTCTAGTAACTTAATCCAACGAAATGCGCTAACTTGTTCACAGACATGCCAATATAAAGCTGAGAAATTGTGCAATTAAATATAACTTATATTTGTGATGTTTCTTACGTAGACGATTAATTTTGCCAATAATCGTTGCCTAATTTCCACAACTGTGATAAACTAATACATTCATCACTTTGTTGTTTTATACTGTATAGTCAACATACAGTTGTTAAGAATGTCTTAACATATTTACGTATAAAACAGTTTCTAGATTATTTTGAACTTTTTGTTTTAATTGTACGGTAAAAGTTACGCCTTATGGCAGCAGTTTAGTATAATTCTGTACAAACGCGTCACTTAAGATTTTGTTGCACGATTTCGATGTGATGCATACAGTTTTGAACGATAAATTTGAGAAATGTTATTAAGCATGTTCGTCTCTGTAAGTCTGCCAAATTCAGATTTGTACAAATTTTTAGGAGGTTTGGGCCTGAAATGATCTTAGATTCTGGGGCTATTTTCCTTTCTAGCATTAAACTGTACTATGAAAATTGGGAGTATAACGTGCCATTATACAAAAACTACGAAAACTAGGAAATTTTCATAACAATACAAAATAGTCGCCATTTATGTCTACAGAGCAAACCATATCTAACACAAAATAAAAATTATTAAAATAATTAAAGTGTTGGTTGTGCCGCCTCTTTATACGCGCCAGTTTGACACTGGCCCGAAATTCTACGCTTTTGAGAGATATTCTTTAAATTTAGATAAAAATCTGCATCGTAAATATGCACTGTAACTTCTTTGTAAATTGGTTCTACTATGTAAAGTAATATTTCGAGATAAAACCATTAATTATTGTGGTTACCATAAATATATTATTTATAATTGTTTGTATTCTTATAAACGATAAATTGAAAAATGATTCAACAACTAATGTTTGATATATTTTTATTGTATTCGGTCCGCCCGAAATTGATAAATAGCTACGCCGCAAGTAGTATTCTATGTCTCGGTATATTTTTGTAAAACTACAGACTATGTAAGAGTACTGTTACAAGTTTAGCACAATCTTTATATGTGGGCAATTCTCTGAGCTCTTTGGGATAGAGGCCTTACAATTATAAATAAAAGAGTTGAATTAACTTATTGATTTACTGGCTCACAAAGCTTACAAAAATACACAAATCAGTAATCAACTATAACTTTCACAACACAATTAATTATGCATGCAATTACTACTGTGCAACAGAAACATAAATTAACTTTGACAATTAAAGCACAAGAATATTTACCATTAATCAAAGATTACAAATAACAATAAAAGTTCAGTCATATATCCAATCAACAGTCTTTCAAATTGTGACAGTGTACAACCTTAATATTTCTAAGTGGTGATTAATCGCATAGTGCTGCGCAGCACCCCGAGTGCACCGCTGTCCTCACCCATGAGATCTTCGGTTCTACTCCCGTCGCGCACTTCCTCTTCGCCCGGCAGCCTGCCGCAGCAGTTCTCTTGTTTCACCCAACACTGCTCCGAAGGTAGCCGCCTGCCGCCTCACAGTAGAATCTGACGTCACCATGATGTCTTCACCAGTCTCTCTCAACAAGCATAACCCCTTCCTCTAGCACGACCAACTGCGAACTCTCTAAATCTGCTGATTCGGCCCTTATATACTTCGGCCAAACTCTGGGGATTAACCGAATTACAGTGGTCTAGAAATAGACATTTCATCATGCTTCGGACGTGACTAGAGTCTCGTATGCCGACCCCTATGATGTATCTCGTCTGTATTCCCTCTATAAGACAGCTCGGCTTGTGAGTCATGGGCCAACCCTCATGGTGTTTCGACACAGGACCCAGCCAGTCCGCCCTCAGAATTACAGTGTGCAACAGTATGTATTAGTATTACTTCTATACATATATGTAGAATGGTCCTTTGTTTATCTTATCACATTAATCAGTATTGTTTTTTTTAATATGTTTCGTTCTTGCCAATTTCCTGTAAACAGAATGACAATGAAGTGTTACAAATTTACAGGAGCGGTAGACAATGTCAATTCGAACATATCTTATGAAAGGACCCATACCCGGAATTGCCTCTTTATATCCGAAAGTGACGATACAAATAAACAAGGATAGGAGACACCCTGGTAGGAAATGTGACGTCATGTTTTAACGAAGATGCACGTGTCAACACATGCGTGAGTGTTATGAGTATTGAACACGTCATCCCTTGTGAAGCAGTTCTCATCTGTAACATCAGTACCCGTTGTAGGAAATGTGGATCTTGTTCGCACTGCCACAATCTTCGGTAGAACTCCTCACATGCAGGAAAGTCAGCTTCCTGTGCGGCCTATATTGTCAGTACACGGAATGGTCGAAGCAGTTGTTCCATTAAAACTTGCACAACAGAATGATTGGTGTGGATGGTATGTGCTATCACCCTGCTGGTAGATGTTCCCTGAACTCGTCCCATCATCTCTTCTTCAAAGCTTGCTGCTCGTACTGTCCTCGCAGTGATTGCTAGCTTTCTGACGTACAGCGAAACTGTTTCCCGCAAACGGCGGTAACCACGTGCAAGTATTGTGTGAGCAGGGTGTCGTCTTATCAGGGAACCTCTGTCTCTCCACTACTCTACCATTGCCGTCAGCTTCATCATGAACTGAATGAAAGTCTGTAAGCTCTGCAAATATGTTTTCTCTTATGGCGGTTATACTACTGCGACTGCCAACATCGTAAGTATGAAACATATAGTGGATACTTGCAGAAACTAATCGTCAAAACAGGTGATACCCAAGGTCTTTGATACCTACATACAACATGCCAAATACGTGCTGTTTATAATAACTGGTTGTCGCTAGGTTGCCTACAGCCCCTTCGCGATGGCAACGCCATTTTTGGTATAAGGAGACATTTACGGACGTGGGTACCTTAATAAAATATGTTCCATTTTACCTCATCTACAACCCCTATCAAGTTATATTACTAAATGACATTCTGTATGTTTTTTTTCGTATATCTGTGATGCAAATAGTGGAGTGTAAGAGAAAGCTACGTGCCTCAACTTCGCCATTAGAAAAAGAAAATGAAAAGGGAAACAGCATAAACTAACAAATTAGCATGCCGCCATGCTGTAATTTTGTCTCGACACAAGTAAAACCAGTTACTAACCAAACTTACAGAACGATTTTACAATGCCGGCTCCCGTTTACGTTTTAAAGAATCACTATCGCCAAACATGTTGACCGATGGGGTACTAGTATTTCTAAAGCAGCACAATCCGCAAAAGTAATAACAAATTTTACTTCAGTTGAATAAATTACTTCAAATGTGCATTGCGTAAGTTATTATTATACGTCAACCCAGCACATGCTGTTCAGAATAAAATGAAATTAACCTGTAAGTTTAGTTGAGACTTATGTATATTGACGAACATGTGAATTACTATATTTTGTGTCTACAACTTACGAATTTGTTTTCTTGTGACATTATCGAAAATCACCTGTACATAACTTATACACTATTTTTAGAAAATTATATTCAAAGTGTTTTCAAATTGCGTACATAATTTAACTACGATTGTGATAATAGGACCGGTGAATGAGTCAGTTGTAAAACTTGTAAAACATTGTTGTGGGACTGCGCTTTCAAAAGTTAGTGTTTAAGTTCACAATAAATAATACTTTGATTATAATATACGTATTTTAGGTAGGTTGTGAATAGTGTGTGTATGGAGACAGATTAATGTTGACAGAAACATATGTTGACGCCTAATACCAAAACTTACACACGACAAACAAAATTAAAAAGAACACTAGTTTTAAATGGAATGGACTTATTAATGGGAAACTTTGATTTATCGTTAGGTAACTGACTGTAAATACAAAACCAATGACATAGCTCGTAAAACTGAAAAGCATTCAATATTTGTTGAAATTTACTTTGAGTCTCCAGTGTTCAAATTAATACACATATTCCTGTACCGAGCCCGCTATTGCGGAGAACGAGTACAAAAATATATATAATTGAAAAAAGTGAATGAAATACTGAAAAATACAAAATACACATAAACAGAATTACATATGTTTGCATCAGTTTATTTTCAAGATACGTTATGCAAGTCAATAGAAATAACTTACGTGAAAGACAAGTAGCCGTTGCAAAACATACACAGTATGTAAAATTCAAATAGAAATCATAGTATAAAGTACATAATAAATGTTGTGTAAATGTTCTTAATATGCGTACATATATGTTTCCACAAACGGAAATGAACAAACAAGATTATGCCAATACTATAGGTCCCATGCATGGGTTCACAAGGTGCAGGTCCCCTTCGACCGCTTCAGAAAAACGTCCGTACATCTGAATCCTCTAACCGGCAAATATACCCAAGCAATTACAATCAAATTTAGTAGTGCCGATAATTCAACGACAAAGGCATGAATTCTTTAAGACCAAAATAAGTCAGCAATGTCTCGTCCATGGACTCCATTTGATTCCTATTCAACATCATATTTTAGGATAGCAAGTGCAAAATAAACTGACAAATCTAACGTATGGCAACACGGCCCTCATTATGTTGAAACATTACAAAAGCTGACTAGCAAAACGTTTACGTAACAAAAGCACAACCCTAACAAGAAGCATACTTATTTCCAAAAATAATTTTTGATAGACGGCTTCCAAAACATGAATTTAGAAAAAAACACAGAAACGTTACAAACTAAAAACTACACATGACGGCAGCCGCCTTGCCGTCATGGGGAACCAAGTTCCCAACCTATCTGACAATTATATACTCTGGAGCTTGTGCACTTACATGCTGTTCACGATGGTCCCAGTAGAAGAGTGAAGGCAAGGCCCACACATACACTCCGGTAAGCTTGGCCAGAGCTTAGCAATGCGCACGCGCAGGGAAGAAGAGCGAGGATAGCAAAGAGTTAGTAAAGAAAATAATCACGCGAACCAAGCCACCATCGATGCTTACACATGCCGACAAAGTTCCGTAAATATTCTTACCGTGCCACCGTCGCACGGGGAGATAGACGGTGCAATCGCCTCCCCAAAAGTCTCTCTTACATATAGAACGAAGAATTCACAGAGTCTGCAACCCTAAACAGTACTTAATGAAGAGGAATAAGGAATTCTGTTAACACAATCTTGAAGTAAGGATCATCGACAAATAGGCACTCGAAGAGATCGTGAAGTATAGTTCAATAGATACGAAGAAGTCTTGAAGAAGGTGAAGAAATCATACACAGTTCGTAAAGCATCGGAGAATCTCATCTCCGGGAAGTAAAGAAGATAGATGCGACACAGCATCTCAAGAATAAGAAAATAAGAAAATTGAAAATAAGAAAAAAAAATCTTAAGTTCCTTGACTTCAGTTGAATTATTGATTCTAAAATACAGAAAACTGTTCTCAGGGTTTATTTGAATAATACAAGATGTCTTAATAGACTTTAGTCGGCTGCTTAAAAAAATGTATACTCGCACTAAAGGACTTCTTGGTACAGGTTTCACTATCCGATATTTAACACCAGTATTCAGTAGATTACTGAATTTAACTGACTAAAATATTTAAGTTATGTTTCTAGTAACACTAACTAAACTCTTTTTATAACTCTGCAAGGAATAAGTTGGTGTAAATGTATTCAAAATTGGTGACACTAAAAACTCATTTAAAGTCACTTAGCTGGCCAAAATGGCGTGAAACGACGTCCTCTTCTTTTCTTCAAGTTCACACAAAAATTAATATTTCAATGCCCTACAGCTCGGTCCTCTTCTTCGATGACCGACTGTCCTGACAAATATGCTTAAATTTCGTAGCTATAATAACTATCCTCAACTTAGGATGCGCCCTTTATTTTTAGATTAAAATAGAGCGTAAAATATTACACGTCCATACATCGAAAAAGCCACCAAACATCTCCTTGTCACACCTTATCACAAGGACTACAAAAGTCATTTTCCAACAAACTACAATGCAAAAATACGTTAAATTCTATTAGTAAATAAAATTACTGTGAAAACAATCCACAAATAAATATTAAATATTTATTAGCATTTAAAATGCCTTACATAAATCGTAATTATTATTTTTAATAAAACCACTTAATTGTATTTTATGATACGCGGTCGGCATTGAATAACCATTTTGTCAGTCTTAATATATTACGTCGGGACTTTAAAAATTACGTAATTTTGTTACAAACGTTTTTGAAACTCGTTAAACAGCGTAAAATTACGTTTCTTGTTGTTTAAAACGTGTTTATAGTGCAATTAACATCAATTAAAATTACTGTTAATAAAGCTTACATAAATACTATACTTCATGTCACAATAGAAAGAGGTATGTTTTTAGCTAATATTATATACCTATGAACGTTAACGTATACAATTAAACTATTATTAGCTTAATTATATAACGTTTAAGTAAATGTTTCTGTGCTCTAAGCCCACTGACACTTTTGGCTTTGTTGTTAACACCCTACTGGACACTCCTGTGAACCTTCTTTGCTGTAAATTTCTTATGTATTTGTGCACAACATTGGTCAGGATCAGGCAAGCTTCCTCCTCCTTCTGGGGTTCCTTCTTCTTCGTGACCTTTGAGTTGTAACATCAGTTTTCTTTGACAGAACTGTGTGGTTTCATAGACGATTCTAGAGAAGAGACATCCTGTAGAAGCAATAAGAAAGAAAACGAATAGATAAATACGAGAATAGCATGACAATAACAGACGTTGGAGGTAATGATTATTATTATTTTAAAAGAAAAACATGACAATTGTGTTTGCAAATGTAATTAAATTAACGTGAAGGTACACAAGAAAATTAGCTGTACTTATCCGACAAGAAATACGGTTACTTGTGACACCACTAGAATTTTACACGTATTTAAGTGACAGCAAATTGTAATGCCACTAGAATTTTACATATGTTTAAGTAAAGTTTTGGCAGATAGCAAAATTCAAGACCTACTCTAAAACGTTATTTACAGCAAAAGTCCAAAATGAGAGAAAACTGAGTACATCGACAGGACAAGAAATTGTATCAGCTTGTCGTCCCAAATAATATATTTTACTAGTTTCGTTGAGTATATGTGTATTTTTTAGCTAGAAGTTTGCCTACTGATGATAATATAGGCATTTTGCACATCCTTGAACTCTATGCAGGATTTAGTGAATGTAGTCAAATGTTATGAGTTCTGTTGCAACTAGCATCGTCTCTCAACAATGCAATGACCCATTATCAAAACAGTACATTCGCATTTTCTATCTTTTTGTAAATGGGACATTTTACAGTTTAGGAGGTGTCAAAATCTCAAAAATCCACGACATATTTTCGCCAAATATTGACAGAATTCACACTCATGCACGAAACAAATAATTTTTTTTATCTATTAGCGTACATCAATTCAACATATATGTGCAGTATATTTACATTTGTTTTATTTACAAACTAATTATACGTTGCATATGTCACGTTAAACATGATTTCCTATATATGTTATAATTAAAGGCATTTCATATTTTTTCTGAATGGATTTGGAAAGGAAGTGGGTTCTTTAAACTATCAAACAATCCTTGGTAGCAGGTACACCAAATTTACCGCTGTTCATGCAGTTCAATACTAAGATAAACCGTAAACACTTCGTCAAACTAAATAAAAAATAGCTTAAATAAAAAACTTGAGACGTATAGATGGCCTAGTTTAAAGTGCGTATATTACACACAATCTTTAAAAATGGCGGCAATACCTTTGTGGGTGCCAATCAACAAATGCTAAGTTCTCGTGGACTTTTATTGTTCATATAAATAAATAACACATCAAAGTATTATTCACTTGAGGATGTATAACTTTACGGAACGTGGATAAACATTTCCTCATCCTCTTCGCGGAGTGGTGAGATTGCGAATGTTAAGATACGTTGGACACTGCAACACAAGCGAAAGAGTTTCTTTCTTCCATTCATTTACTTGAACTCTGGAAACCCAAGCGCATTCTACGCAACGTTGTGCTTTGCTATGCTAAGTGAGGAAGCAGGGTCAGTTAGGTTTCACTATAATGTTTAATCAACCTCTTTTAATAAAGGCGGTTGATATTATTACATGTGATAGCCAATGTGACTGCGACATGGGGGCGTTCATATTCTGATGTCCTTGATGGACTCAGTAGAGCACACAGTCACAGGCAGTGGTTTTGCTTCAGCATCTGTTACATATGTGACCTCTGGACATGCATATACATAACTTTTTTCCCCATTTCCTTATTCAAGCAACTCTTGGTAATTTAGATAATGTATGTGATACGATAAAAATTATTTGACGTAAAACAAAATGCAAGTGTTCACAGGATTCTCTGAAAATAAACTACCAGCATTAACTCACGGCCGTGACGTGAGCAAATATATATAGATATCCTACACGATTCGGTACCTATCTGTCGAACCTACGTACATCTCACCATTGACTGTTTTGCTCTTGGTGGGGCCCGCACTACTACAGAATCTTTAAGAGCCCTTAAAAAAATTCTAAAATATTTCATAGATTTTTTCCTTATATATTTTTTTCCTGTAGCAACATTCTCCTCTTCTAATTGCAGAAAATCGGTTGCGTCCGATAGCGACATCACTAACAGTGACTGAACATCGCCGAATATAATTTAAAGCGTAAGTCTGTATCCTCACTCACTCCACGACTCTCTGGTAGGCAGCGCACTCAACGAACACTGACTTGTCCAAAAACTGAAGTTAATACTGCAACGCTCGTACTGCTCTTAAACGAAATACGCTAACTTGTCCACAAACATATAAAGCTGAAAGAATGGGCAACAAAATATATATGGGATGTTTCTTACATATACGTTTAATTCTGCTGATGTTCGCTGCCAAAATTCACCAACAGTGCTAAAACAATATATATCTATTCCTTCACTTTGTTGTTAGTTAACACAACATTTTTAGGCATTTCTTAACATATTTACGTAGAGCAAAGTTTCTAGATTATTCTGTACTATTTGCATGAATTGTACAGTAAAAGTTAAGCCTCGTGCCATTGCCTGGATTTTTGAAAAACTAGGTACTAACACATTACTTATGACTTTGTTGCACGACTTCGATGTGGCGCACACGATTTTGAGCGGTAGAGTTTTGATATGTTACTAAGCATGCTCGACACTGTAAGTGTGCAAAAGTTCAGCTTTGGACAATTTTTTTTGTAGGTTGACCTTTGTTTCCTGTCCCACCTCGTTGAGTGTTCCAAGTCGTATTCCCCCAATCTTGAAACGTTCCTACTTCCCTACCTAAACTACAGCAGACTTGAAAATGTGTCATTTAACTGTACAATCGCTTGTGCGTAATATAGAAGGTTTGAGTAATATTACTGCGCCAAACAATACAATCCACCTCTCCGCAGTTACTGAATCATGGCTATGTCCTGCAGTTCCAAGCTATTAGGCATAAATTATACCGAAAATAGTTGTTGTCAACTTGAACAGTTGTGGGAGAAGTTAAATTCAGACGTGATAAGATTGCAATAAACGTGATTTCCAACCCGATATATGTTTCGTGTGAAGAGATAGAACACTGTTCGAATCGCGTTTATAAAACATATTTACTTCGCACGTAATTATTATGTGGTCAGGAGACTTTAATATAAAAATATTGAATAAAACGGCAACGCTCTTCAAATATATTAATCAGATAATGTCATGTCCCAACTACACTAACGCCGTATTCCGAAACTTTAATTGACCTGATAATTGAAATGATGGCAAGGTAACGTATGCGGGGCAACATGTTCTACTTGAATTTACAGGCCACAACTTACCTTAGTTACTGGTTTTCAACTCCAGCTTACAAGGTAAACACTGTGATAAGATGTCCTAAACATTGTTCTATGAGCATTAAAAAAATACGTTATATGGCAGGCGTGGGCAGCTGGTAACTTATGAAGATATTGACGATAAAGTTAACTATTTAAATTATATATTAACAGACTTAATTGACGCGCATGCTCCACTTGAGACAAGAAATAAGTAAAGGAAGGTAACCTATGGATTGCACGAGATATGTATTAAAAATAAAGTAAAGGGTCAGAAGAACTTTTGTCGCAAAACCCAAACATAAGCCGATATATAGTGAAGTATAAAACCTTGAGGAACTCTGTGAAACATCTCACCCGTCACAGGTAATTAGAATACGTCTCTATATAAGCAGGTTACTCACAAAAACAATACTGAAAGTTCTGGAATTACCTCAGCCATTTTAATGTAAAAACCAACTGAACGGTTCAGAATACTGCCATATTTACAAAATCCTGATAAAATTAATAACGTCTTCATTGATTCCAGCCAAACCTCACAAAATGCTGTTCATAACAAACCAAAAATTCAAAAAAGGTGAAGATAAAATAAATACAAATTCCTTCCTTAAACTTCATGACCTACATTTTCAAAGACGCCATATGACCCGTTTATTGCTGCATCATGTGGAGATCCTAAATGTGTATGCAAATCAATTACGTTTAAAACCTTGAATTCTGGGGGTTGTAGCTGCTAAACTTTAGAGAAACAACATTGATACCGACACTGTAGCATCAAGTATTATCTAACGGTGTTATTCGAATTCGGTTTATTGTCATTATGACGAACTCAATACCATTTAACCCCTTCAGCCCTATGAGACCCGCCAACTTTAATGTAGCAAAGACCTGACTATTTCTTTTTCTAGTTTCAAAACGAAATTTATAAGACACATCGGACAGTTAATACATTGACCAAAAATAATGGTAAAAAATTTTTTTCTATATCAGTATTCCTATAGTGCTACCCACACAATTGTGCATGCTGGGACTAAATAC
>PNEQ01113869.1:0-16364 GCA_003012365.1 Medauroidea extradentata
TAGCTAAAACTGCTGTAGCACATAATTTTTTTCTCCGTAGTTTTTCGCGCCGATCCATGTTGCAATGAACAAAATGACCATTAAAAAATGTGGCGGTGGTGTTATGCGATTTCTGTTATCACTCTGGGTACCATGTGAATATGAGCGAGGAGCCACGCACCATTTTCTGCTATACCCACAACTCAGAATCTGCCATAAATATTTTTATGCCCATGGGTATAGCAGAAGGTGACAGGAATTTAGGCATCGTGTGAGGCCGGCTTTACTGACAAACACTACCGTCGGTGTTAGTGCGTGGTTTGTAAACAATAAGCTCGGCTGGTCCTTTGTTTCGAGGCGCTCAGCTGTCTGGTGCGGGGAGCGGGGGAGGTGGTGTACTAACTTACGAATGTTGCCGGCAGACCTTGGGAACATGTGTCCTGTCCAGACACGTTCGTCGTACTCGTCTACAACTCTCGCAGTGACTAGACTGCGTTTGTATACGTGAGAAACAAAATCGCTGCAGCGTTAAGGATCACGCAGGCCGGCGTATGTAATACAGTATCACCTCTACGCGCAAACCACGCAATATTGGCGCTCAGAGCTTTACTGCACAGAGAAAAATGTTTGGTAAGAGTCAACCGTATATATGTCGAATATGGCGAAACACCCGTGTAAACGTTGTATCAGCTGGCTGATTTTATTACCTCAAAAGGAGGGTTCCGTCCCGTTAAATATAGACCAATAAAACTAATTTTTTACGCGTTTCACATAGTTTCCAACCAGCAAAAATTTTGTTGGGTAAAATACATATTTGTTTCTCCATATTCAAACTTATGTATGGTTAACTGTAACAAACCTTTTTCTCTGTGTATTATTCATTTTCCTATGGAATTGAAGCGGTGACCATATCATTTTATTTATGAAACTTGCGGTTCAATGTTCAACGCCTATTTCTAACATTGTGTTTTTTTTTAATCATACTGGAATTTTCCTAGATACAGCAAACTGGAAAAGCCATATTGAGAAGCCTGGTAATCGTGTTTCCAATAAGCGATCCTAATTTTTAAGCTGAGAGAAACAATATCCGGAGTGCGTGTTATTTTTGTAGATGTAGAAATGTGATGCGCGATAAGACGTTTCTTCAAAAAATTAATTACTGCAACTAGCTGCAAAGCGTTCCAAGCACAGGTGGAATTCCTATTTACAGTGTTTTAACCTCCAATGAAAATAGGAGAGGTGTTACAAGTTTTACACCCATGTCAGTCTGTCTGCGGCTTTGTAGCTCCAAACGAATGTACCAACTTCATGTTATTTTTTTTTTAAATTGAAAGCTAGTTTCATCGGGATAGTTCTTAACTATATTTGGTGAAAATCTGTCCAAATATTTTCTAGTAATGAACTCTTTTCTTGAATTGGTGTTATGTAGGCGCTAAACTTATAACACCCTTTCGATATCGTCAGGGGTTAAAACCGTTTTTACTATTTAGCATTATTTTTTCAAAGCAAAACGTATAATTTCTGCTGATTAATAACTTTATACCTATAATTAGACAAAATTATATATAGCTTATTTTTAGTTTATTGTTAGTTTATATTTGTTCATTTAGTTTTTTCACTACAAGATTCAGCTCTTGGCCGGTTTACAACTTGAAGTGTTCAAATTTCTAACCTAATACGACATTCAAAACATAAAATGTTAACCTTATACAATATTCTAAATAAAAACGTAACCTAACAAAATATCCATGTACTTTTAAATTTTTTTTACCGTTGTAAAAACACAGGTTATTAATTTTTATCACAGTAAATGATTGCACTTAGAATGCATAGTAAAAAATTAATAAAAGAAAACTAATTGATCTAAAGAAACAGTGACACTAGTGCTATTATTATTAATTTATCATTACATGCAAGCAATATATATTGCAATGTCAAAAATAAAATATATAAATTACTCACCTAAATATATTAAGTTTTGTTTTACTCGTGTAATTTTGTTCGTATTTAGATATTTATTTGTTTATTAATTCATTTATATGTATATTTTTTTTAATGGACTACATAGTAAAAACTATATGTGCTCCGTTCTAGAATTTAAAATTAATATTCGAAAAAAATAGGTTTGATAGAAACCCGTAGTATTAAAGAGCTCTACACCTCCTCTTTCTTCTCGGCGTCGTATGCAAACCGTGATTAATTTTTAAAATAGCGTATTGGGGAGGGTACCTGAGGGATGGGTATCAATAACTCCCCAGGGTATGTTTTTGAACAGGGCGCGCCTTTGTACGAGTTTGCCGAGCCTTGAAGGATGACATATAATTAAGCCCTGCAACAGAGAAGTGACGGAATGCGAAAAGTAAGCGTCGTGGAAAAGGTAACACAACGAGAAAACATGAATTTCGGAACCTCCAAGTAAAATATCGGGATTCGATCCCGCCGGAAATCCAACCCGGTGAGAAGTGAGTGCTCTAGCAACTGCGCCAACCACGGCTGCAGTTGTCGGAGCCAATATGAATAAAATGAATGAAAGTGCAATCCTAGAAAATAGTTTCCGCCAAATTTTCGAGAAAATATTTTGTCCTTGTATGTATATTGGTCCACAATCTCTGGCGCTTAAATGTTGGTATGATTCTGACACAAAATATTTTCTAAAACGAATGTGTCACTCTGGCAAAACATTTGTTCGTGAAGTTTACAAAAACCTGTTCCTTCGAAAATTGTTCTTTAATAGCTTTTCAGTACTCTATTCCAAAACTTTCAGGCGTATTTTTACCGTTTCTTAAAAGTTCCACGCAGAAAACATGGACTTGCTTTCGCAGGCTCAACGAATATAAACGTGTCCTAAAAGACCGTATAGGCCTACTGCAGACATCATTCAAACTGCAACCGGCCGATTTCGAGATGTAAATCTAAAAGAATGTACTGCATATCCTGACTGAAAATGTGATATGTTAATATACATGGAAATTTAGTACGATGTTTGTTTTATATATTTTATAATAGTTTATATATATATATATATATATAAATTCGACTTTGAATTTATAACTCAGGCGTAAATTTTATATATGCACCAGTGGCGGATCGAGGGTTGTTGGCAGGTAGGGCACAAGTTGCTGAAATCTTTACATTCGTGTGAACGAGCCGCCGTATACCAATGGGATGGCCATAAAATATCTATTGACTTCTTATTGTGTTGTGACCAGTCAGTAATAAGCGGCGTCTACGGACCAGCGTGTCAGTGAGTGTACTAGCGCACAACCCTATACAGTTCTCTGCAACCTGTGCCCTACCTGCCAACAACCTACGAGCCGCCATTGAAGTGCACATGTATATTAAGAATTTGCCTTTTGAACTTTTTAACTCAGAAATTAATATTATAAAGGCCAAGAAACAAATAAACATTGGAATAGTCATTTAATAGGTAAAGTTCCTCTTGTCAGTCATAATTACTCCATTACTCCGACCTGTGACGCTCGTAATATATTTAACTGGAAAAATTATTATCAGCATATTTGAAGAACTATAGTTAAACAACGTATACGAACTTTGTGGGTAACCATTAAACTGGTTTCTTGGAAATTAATATAGGAAGGTTTGACATTAGCAGTGTCGCTAACACTGCACTAGTTAAGTTTTTTGTCGTTTTGTAACCGTGTCTCCGTATGTTTGAAGGATGGGTTACCAGCAGCAAAACCTTCTTGAGGAATCACGACTCGAGAATTCAGGGTCTGTTTAATGAAGGTATGGAGTGGAGGGCAAATACCAGGGTAGACGAGCCCACCAAGATACTACTCACTTTCATACGACTTCACTGAATGTTGACATCTTATAAGGGCAATTTCTATTTACTTTATGTAATGTCAGTCACAATTTCAGGCAAAATGTACTGTACATGCTGTGAAATGTATATGTATATCTTGTACAAATATAGAACGAAAAATATCGACTCAATTTGTGGCAGACATACAGAATTTTCCGAATTTATGAGAAACGGAGTTAATTTTTCCTGCATTATTTATGTTACAAATTTCACGAACGATTGGAGGCTGAACATATCATAACAAGACTAAGGAAGTTCGTTTTTGACACATATTTACAGATGTTGCCTTAACAAGTTAATGCCTTTTATGCAGATATAGTTTTTTTGTCTTTTTTTAATTTTTTTATTTGTCAAAAATGTTTATATTGGTATCGTGTGCACTAGTACTCAACATCATAAAATACATTTCAACATATTGGTTGTATACTAGTTGAAGTGTGTATAAAAATCAAGACGTGTACAAATACGAAGGTTTGTTTCGACTCACAAGTAAATTTGTATGTTTCATAGCAAATTATTACGTTTGCATGAAGCAAATATTTTTCTGCCACACTTACTGTAAGTACTGTGTCAAATGAAATAATTTATTTTTGTCCAAAAAAGATCAGTTTTGTTTGTCAAAGCATTTTAATAATACATTTTTGGACAAACATTTATTCAGCGTTGAATTCCCAAAATGTTCCAGCTCATACCAACAAGTCAACATATCAACCGCATTCTAGAAGAGAACAAGCTAATCTTAGATGGAATAAAGTATAACTGAAACATACTGCAGTAAAAGTTGTCAAGTCAAGGTCTGGAAGAGTCATGTCTGACCACACGCTCATACATTCCGTAGCCCACATATGCCATACAATACGTTTTTGTTATTGTTGTTTCAATCTTTTTTAAAATGGCAATGAAAACAACTTCATGCCCTTCTGTAAAGGTTAGTGTGTCCGGACCCTGCTGAACAAGCAGAAATATATTTTAGTATGTAAAGAAGATCGTTAACTGTATTTATATTACGTAAATAAATGCGTAGTGAAATATTGAACTTTGCGGCATTTGTGTATAACACTTTTATTCAAAGTAAGGCTACCACGAGTAATTAACTGTAAATTAGTTATTTTCTTCTGTACATAAAAAATTCTGTGCGTAATCTTGTCTGCGATAGAAACAGTCGTCGATGTTCCACATACCTGATTGTTGAACTGCGCTGAAGTGTGTTAGAAAATTTTGCGTTTATTTGTAAAACCATTATAACCCGTTCACAATGTACTACCTACCTACTTAAAAAAAAAAAAAACATTCAGGGAAGGACCGCAAAGTACTTTCAAAACCTCATGCGTATTGGAAATATAATTTTCGGGTCTACCAACATGGCTATAAGAAGCATCTTCGAACAGCTACACCACAAAATCTACTGCTCAGGTTCGTAAGAAACTAATTAAGAGGACTGCAGTGAACTTCGATACAAAATTTTCAGCAATAACTAGGGACAGGAAATTTTCGGAATTCAATTACCTGCAGGCTAGAATCCCCTGTACTATGCATACTCTATCCCCGTCAATTCGTTCATTGTCTGCTGTTTCGCTGAGTAGCAGCTAGTTGCTGAGTATGCATATTATAGAATCTGATGATCCTAACATGCAGGTCGCGAAAATTTCCTGTCCCTAGCAATAAAATATAAAGTCGCGGCTTAGTGTCCCTTAGTTATAGCGGTACGACGGAAATACTGCATGCGAGTTTAGCTTCTTGCACACAGGAACGATATGGCAATTAACCGCATTCATCTGAGCAGCTCTTATCGCTCTTATGTTTAGTACGTCTATCTCGCGAAACAGATCCATCTAGACGAGCAAGTTACTCTTACAAACTGTTACATTTAGTTTCTTTCGCAAAAAAAAATATATATCAGTACGTTTTCAATATGCACTGTGCAGTTCTATATTGTTTTTTTGTAAAGCAAGCCTGTCAATGTTTTTTTATAAAGTCTACCATACTGAAGAAGAGAATAACATTTCGCCTCATTAAGTCAATTATGCTGCGACTGCCTATGCGTACACATGAAATTACTTTACCGCGTCTCAAAACACCCCGAAATACCAAAACACCACTGTTATTGAAACACCTATCAGTCCTTTGCACGTCCCCGCTTGTCAAATCAATAATACACTTCTTTGTAGGCAGATGAAAGCAAATCAGTTAGGACGTATGACTGGAATTATTTGCAGACTATGACAACGAGCACTCTTACAGATTACAGCTTGTTTGCAATCATTCTTACATTAGAAGAATCCCTCCTCCCCTTTCCAAACCAGAGTAGTTTCTTCCTTTTGCCACTGCTAACTTTCACTAGAATAAGGCATACCTAGGTATGATACCATCATCTCTGGGTACACCTTCTCCTCCCCCTACTGTTTCTTTGGTCACCCTGAGGGTCAACCATCTGTATATAACTAATTACAAAGAAGGTGGTATATAAGTCATCAATGATAGTTCTAAATAATCAAACAAAGTTATGTACCAGACACCAATAACAATTATACATAGTCAAACAAGGTATGGTGGAGCAGTAGTAAAACACTCGCCTCGCATTCGAGAGCATCCGGGTTCGATCACCGGCTCCAGCCATTCTGATTTCTGATTTCCAGGGTTTCCGAAATCCCTCCAGGCAAATGCTAGAATGGTTTCTTGAACAGGTCCTGGCCTATATTCCTGTTCTCTTTCTCCCCGTATATAGCCTTCTGATGTTTGAGAACACGTAAAGCGACCAAACAAATAGATAATTTAGAAAAAAAGTCACCGCAATGAACGTTGGTAAATGTCTTGACATTTTCAAGAAATATAGTAACATGTTTTAAAAAGGTAATACTTCACTTGCATGTGTATATTTTAATCCGTGCGTAGCAAGCAGGTTCTTCACAGAAAAACGCCAGGTTATCACGAAAGCGTAATCCCGTATTTTCCTTAATTCGAGTTCGTTTACGGTCGAAGAAACGCAAAAAAAAACTGTTTACGACGTGTAATTTTGAAGTCTTTCATTTTTAAGGCATATATTTACGCTGCAGCACACGTGGGGTTGTTCAAAGCAATAAATGTGACCAATTTACATTGCCAGTGCATTAAAAAGGATCGAATACGTCAAATACGGTGTTAAAAAAGTGTAGATGTATAGCGAATGAAGAAGAATGCAGAGTTGTGGACGACGTCGCCAAATTCTTCAGCGATAATGCACTGCTCGTAACGTAACATCAGTCACGCGCATATCGAATCTATGCGGAGAATGCACGCTGCAGTGACACGACTTAGATAACACAACTCGCAGACGCCTAGGATACTTCAAGAACATTTCTCAGAATGAGTGTCCATGTTGTGACTGCAGCTCCATTGCTCGGGTATGTTCACGCATACTTAGCAAATAAATCCCCGCCCACACTGTAAAACAATTTTGCTACGTTTGACTGAAAAAATATTGCCTTTAAATTTTACAAGGTTTTGCCGTGAGTGTTGACAGGTTTGATAGAGATGGAGGACGAATTAAATAAAATAGCCTAGGAGTGTCAAACAAAATATTCTCTCATTTATTCACGAATCTTATCACTCATTTACCTTAATTCATAGGGATATTGCTTAATATTTACAGTTCCTGGTAATAGTTACACAGCACGAATTCTGTCATTGTAACTAATATTTATTTCGAAGTAACGTCAATTATGTATGCACATTAAATATCTCGTTCTATAAATGTATCATCAAACCAATAAGCGTAATCTAACATTCTCATCCGCCACGCACACACACACACACACTCTCTCTCTCTCTTTCTCTCTGTGTTTCTCTGCCTCTCTCTCTCTGTCACTCTCTCTCTACCTTCCTCGCCGCCTGTCACCCGTCTTCACGTCACTGTTGTCACGGCACTGCTATCTTCATGTCACTGCCATCTGCGTTGCCGTCGCCGTCGTCGTTTTGTCACTACCTTACGTTCAGGCTAAGCGCCTACCACTGAACGCACCACCACCAATCGGTAAAAATAGTCACTCGAATCAGCTATAATATATTAGTTTTTATAATTAAAAGGTTTTCGGAAGCCGGTTTATAAACAAACAAAAACCGTTTTAGAAAAATTTTTTGGTCAAGTTTGTGTTGTGAGCAAGCATTTGAGGAGGCAAGAAATTTTTTTTTGTGAACAATTTCTGAAACAGAATTTTCTGACCCTAGTTTCCAACGCGAAAATTTGCGCTACGCAAGTGGGTCACTCTGATCAAACATTTGCTCACAAAATTGACTAAATGGATATCCGTGATTGGTGCTTATTAGTGCTTCTGTACTGAGATCGGAAAAAAAAAAATCTTACATTTAATTAAATATTTCCAGCTTCAGTTTATGTATCATGCCGAACGACTGGAATACTCAGTCGTCCGTAAAATCTGAACTACTAGTCATAATTCGATGGGATTTTTTTGCGTAGTAGATATTCTATTAGCGGATGTTTGTTTATGTAGCACTGGGCGGTAGCATGATTTGCTTTTGTGTAAAAAATTAAAACAGGTATTTAGAAAAATAAGGGATTAAAATCACAATATCCATAACAATGGAAAACTGTAATTTGTATAATTTTTAGTACGATAATAACTAGGATTCTATAATAACCAAAGTGCAACAATATTTACGTTTTGATTTTAAAATAATTTTGACATCCGTAAACCACTTGGCTATGTAACAACAAAACATTAAAAATAAAAAAAACTCCCAGTGAACTATTTTTGCAATTTAAAAATTATGAATGTGCAACTTTTTCCCTGTAATTTTCTGATTTTTTTTTAATTCAAAATTTTACGTAGTGGGATTTTAAATATTTTACTGCGTATATTATGGGATGTTAGTTAACCGTCAACTATTTTATTTTAGTAAGTCAGTTGGTATTTCACTATTTGCATGGGAAATTTTCACTTGGACACACCATCATGAGAAAAATATACGAACTAAAATTGTTTTGCAAGATGAAACTGTTCTCGAAAATACACAGAGAAAAATGTTTGGTTGATTCAACCGTATATATGTTTGTATATGGCAAAACAAATATGTATTTGATTCAACAAAAGTTTTGTTGGTTGAATAACATATGAAACGCGCAAAGTATTGGCTTTGTTGTCCTAAAAAAAATGTCTATTTAACTGGACTAAATCATCCTTTTGAGATAACTATATCTGCCAGGCAACTAAATATTTGGTTGGTTCAACACGCTTGATTGGCCATATATAGGGACCCCTGTTTTTCGCGAAAAGAATTTTGCCCCAGTTTGTTTCAGCGCCGTACTGGCACATCTGCAGTTCTGCTTCATGTTTATTGGCAGCGTGTCTTTGTGAAGAGCCGTATCTTATTTGACTGAGCCAATTACAATAACGTTCCTGCAACACCACACGTCTGTGATTTGCCGGCAGTATCCAAAGGCTGGTGAGAGTTAAAATATCCAATCACTGACCACGAAGCAGAACTACAATTGTGCACATGAGGCACCGAAACAAAGTGAGGCAAAATTCTTTTCGCGAAAAATAGGGGTCCCTAGCCATATACAAACATATATACGGTTGAATCAACTGAACCTTTTCCTCTGTGTACCGTATACGAAAGTAACACTATTTCATAAAAATATAAAATTATGATTTGATCCTAGTTGAACACTTTTAAGGGAATCGATTGCCGTTTATGGGGTTGAAAGGGAGGAATGAAGGAGGTTGATATCAAGCAACTCGCAGATTGCCGGAAGCGGGCGGGCGGCGCGGCAAAGTACACGCGCCGCGCAGGAACTGACGTCACGCGTCATGGGATTATCTGCGGGGAAGGAAGAGGAAACAGTAAAGGTTGTACCTGCCTCTCCTAGGAGGCGGACCGGAAGTGCAGGTATACGCACTGCGCGTACGTGCGCGGCTCGTGGGGGAGGAACGCTACTCTCAGTCAGGAAGACTTCACGAGCCGCCATTTTGGATCGCAACTGCTGGATCATACAAGAGAATAATCTTGAGTTCTTAGACGGTTAAGAAGTTACGAGCTGGGGGTAGGTAGGTTTGCTCCGTCACGTGACCCGGTTTATATATGTGCCAATATCTAAACGCTTGTAAGTAATTCAGGAATTTAAGACAGCTAGAATCTTAGAAAAAAAACTTACTTTTTATACAGCGCTAAATACTTAATTTCAAACGACGTCGGCAGCACTTTTTTACTACTGTGTTGTATACTTTACACATCGACGGCCCATTTAAAAAAATAAACAACGTTTTGCTCATCAACACACAGACAGAAGTGCAATCTACTCAATTAAAAAAATAACACGTAAATTCACTTGTTTTAATAACATGGCACTGTATTCTGATTGCCAGTAAATAGCTAGAAATTGTATTTCTTTTATTTTAAAGTGTGATAATTTTAGCAAAGGCAGACTATAAACATTTTAAACACCTTAAATAGCTGCCTCTCTAATTGTGCTTTAAATTAACACCAACCAAATATGTTAATCAACAGGTTTTTCCGCGATACTGAAATCTTTCTATATGAAGTTTACTCAAAATTGTGAATTTTGAGTTGTTTCCATTTTGAACTGGGCCATCGAAATAATATTAGTTTTATATTTCTTTCTGCGAATGTTAACACCGGTTTCTCTTCGCTGTACATTTTTCGCACAAATTGGCTAATTTCATCTACTAAAAACAACTTACATTGCTCTCGATCAGGTCAGTGTCGCATTATAACTGGCAACCAGTTTGCCTATGAAATTTGAAAGCACAGGCGAAGTAGAACCATTTAAATTTGTGGTGTGAGGAATATGCTCACAATTCAACCATAGTGAGATTCCAAAAACTGCTTGCTTGACACAGTAAATTCCCTTTCTTGCAACATATTCTTAAGAAAGGATCACAGGCGTATTTCGAATAGCAAGCACGATGTGTTCGTGTACACAGAGATCGACCTAAAATTTCCTTCGCCGGGAACAAATCATGGATTGTACTCCTCCACCCTTTTCCCCCAACAAACCCAACAGCAACAAAAGTGTACCTTGCATAGTGTTACACATCCGTGGCGAGATCTCCGTTAAAACAATATTAGTATAGATGTTGGTTTATTGCGGGAAAACTTGACTGTTGGTTATGTTTCAGCCATGGTCGTAGAAGAACAGGTCTGGACACTCGCCTGGAAACTTGACCCCCTTGTTGTTTGGCTGCAGTTCACCAAGTTACCGATAATGCTATACATTTTTGGCGCTGCAGTTAGGGCGGTCGAGCTTAAACTCCGCCCACTTCCCTCCCACTAAGATAAACTATTTATCAAAACGCATGGCTCCAGTTATCTTTATTTACTTTATTATGTTAACAATGGAAAAAAAGTGGGCGGAGTTTGAGTCCGATCGCCCGGATTACAGCGCCAAAAAGTACAACATTCTCGGTAACTTGACGAACTGCAGCCAAACAACAAGGGGGTCAAGCAAAATACAGTGGTAGATAGGCGAGTGTCCAGACCTGTTCTCCTACGACCGTGGTTTCAACGTACGTTCAGTTTTTCCTTGTACGTGGAGCTATTGCCCTATTTGACTGAGCCTATAAGAATCCTACTAATGTAATATTTAATTCCTGTTATTGGTCTGCAGACAGCTACGGAGTGTCAGGTGTATATCACCGAATCATACGTGTTGCAAGAAACTACAGTGTTTTCAAGGGTATGTTAGCACAAACCATTTTCGCGATATACCATCATGTCTAAATATTAGTCATAATGAGTAGAACCACGAGTTTGTAGCGAAAAGTATTTTACATAATCTTAATTCAATACTTTAGTATGGCTATTCTCTCTTGAAGCCGATGAGCGGGATAGTTGTTTACAGATATAAGTAGAGACATGCAAAATTCGCGTTATTTTCTCACAGCTGACTAGACTTCAAGTGACTATAGGCTCGTTCGACGTCTCCCGCTGGCCGATATTGTCGTAACTTGCCGCGGAGAATGCTTACTTGGTAGAGAGACCAATCTCTGTAAAGACGTAACACATGTAAATGACAACACATAATAGTTCGTGGCCAATTGAATCGCAGATTATGCTCTGTTATGTATAGGAAAGTGAAGTTTAGTCTGCTACCAAATCATAATGCGAATTTTGCATGTCTCTAGATATAAGGAAATCCATAGCTGTTATGAGCTGCGCATGGTGCGATTCCCATAGCTTCAGATGTTACACACCATTTCCTGAACATTTTGCCGTCACTGTAAAACATAATGCAGTCTTGTCTTCTAGTTTATAGTTAGAGACACGAAAATTTAATTAATTAATTTAACGAGACGTTAGAAACTCAAACTCACGTTCACTTTGTATCTCTGCTTGTGGTTATTTGGCATCATGTCTTTGCTCAGACACATCTGTAATTTGAGTGCACCAATCAGAATAAGTTTCTTGTGTCTTCATACGCCTGTGATCTGCCAGTAAATCCACTGAAATTTAAAATATCCAATCACTGGATATGAGTCAGAATTGCATAGTTGCTTTACTAATGTGTATAAATCAGAATAATCTTTTATTTGTAGTCAAATCTCCATGCTAGTCTACATGTCTGGTGCCTCCTCTAACCCTCCTTTTTCCCAGACCCGTCCCAGCGTTTGCATTACATACAAGAGCAGCTATGTAGATATACACAACGAAAAGCCCAGAAATAAAACGGCTTCGCTTGGAATCCATGTTATATCAAATAAAGTAGTTCTGATACTCGGGATCTACCTACGTTCTCGCAGTTAGCTATAATCAGAAGTGGCTTTCAAGCACAGTTCAATTAGGTGGGAGGGGGGCTACTGCAAAATTTTAATTGTTTAAGTAATTTTAGTTTTGAACGAGATATGGTTTACTTTATAGACATACTAACTGCCCCGACAAACGTTGTTTTGTCACATAAATAACTTATTTTAAGTGTGTAAGGATGTGGTATATAAGTGGAAGAGGTCTAATAATGAAGAAATTAATAAATAAATAATAATACAGCAGCGACACCTGGTGGGGATAGACTGGTATCAGCTCGTGGGGATAACTGATCAATTATCACTTACACAGTTATCGACCGGGTTCTGAAATTATTAAACTATAAATATTTACTAAACAATAGCACTTAGGAGTATGAAAAATAGATAAAAACCTATTCGCAGACCTACCGAATGTATATACAAAATTTCATTGAAATCGGTAAAGCCGTTTCGGAGGAGTATGGAAACAAACACTGTGACACGAGAATTTTATGTATTAGATATTGTGAGTAGTTTACATGATAATTAAAATGTTCTCATTTTCATAGTTGTTATACTATAATGGCGTGTCATATCCAAAAATTTTAAAAAAAGTTTTATACAAGAAACGAAAACCAACTGACTTAGAGAAATTAAATAGTTCACATTGAAGAACAGTGTAACGAGCTACGTCTAGACCTGTGTAAAAGGCGCATTGGATTATTTTGTATTTTTGAAAAATGCTAAATAAAATTTACAGAAAAAATTTCGATGCAATTTTTTTTACATGCCTTGACACTGTTTTCAAAGTGAATTACTTCATTTCTATACGTTAGTTGGTTTTCGTTTCTTGTATAAAACTGTTTTATGCAAGTGTAACTTATGTCTTAATATGCCATTATTAGAGACACTGGTATATCGCGGGAAAAGTTGATTGTTTGCTAGGTTCCAACATGCTATGTATAACAATGGAGGTTTTGTATCGACATTGGCTATAGTTTATATGAAGCACTGTGTCCCTCTTCAACAGGCCCAATTATAACTGTGCGGTTTTAGCACATACCGTGTGAGATTTGCCAGAGAACTGTTCACACGTGTTGCGATTGCGATACTACAGTTTATTGGAGACTATGTGAAACATTTTCGCGATTTACCAGTGTCTCTAGCCATTATACAAAAACTATGATGCTATAAAATTAGCATTACTGTAAAAAAATACTAAATGTCTGTCTACCAAATCAACCATATATCAAACAAATATAAAAATTATTAAAACAATTACAATTTGACGTAAACTCCCCCCACTTAAGTTTATTATTTATTCTCTAAAAAAATTTCAACAGACAATTAATTCTAGGAAAACGAGTTGATCAAGTAATTTCGTAACACTGCGGGCAAAACAGCACACGCTTTTATTCTTGTAGCAGTATCTACCACTTCTCAGAGAGGGAAATGTTTATTGACCGAAAACGATATCGTACAAATTTATTCAGACACACTGAACATAATTTAACACGTGGGTCCGCGGTTGGCGCAGTGTTCTAGAGGAACCCCCCCCCCCCCGCCTGCCCGCCCAACCTAGCGATCCGGGTCCGATTCCCAGCGGAGTCGACCCCCGGATTTTTGCATGTAGGAATCATGCCGGACAATGCCGCTGGTCCCCGAGTTTTCTCGGGGATCTTCCGTTTACTCCGCCTCTTTATTTTGGTGCTGCTCCAAACTCACATCATGTCACTCCTCAGCAGCGTTAAGAGCCTGTATCACTTATTATGCAGAATTTTTAAAATTCCTTCCTGAATAAAAATTTGTTAATAATTCTTTGAAAATATATTAATAGGGACGTACCTAATTATTTTACCCTTCATTACGTACATTATAGTCGAAAAATTAAAGTGTACCTATGAAATAGTTAAGAAAATTTGAATTTTAAGATAACTATTCTCTCACACAAAATAATAAACGCTGAATAATCCCCAGTAACGATATCATCCAATAATTCGCACCTAATAATAAAATGAAATGTTTCTGTACAGAAATGTTACCGGTTAGTCGCTATATCCTTCATTTATTAAACGAAAATGAATATAATTAAGAAAGAGGTGACGCAGTCTCTTAAAGACCTAAATCAGTTTGGGAACATGTAAATCTCTACCATTACTCAGGCCAGAGTTCTGGGGTAAACAGCACCCTTGATACTGTATTGTAACCTTGTGCGTTGTCTGAAGGTAAGTACGTCACACAATTGCAGTGCGCACCTGATCCTCTTTGTCCTTCGCCGTGCGCGGCTAAACGGTACGGCAAACACCGGTAACTGTGCAAACATGCCTCGTAGACTTCCGTGAGCAAACCTCGGCTCGCAAGCAATCTCTGACTCATCTTCGCATCAGCTGAGCTTGTCGTGGTTAACTTTGTGAAATCCCCCATCTGACTCTCTTCGCAAGCGACGCATGCATACACTACGAAAAAATCTGGCGTAAAATTCCCGTACATGAAATAGTAGCGAATTGTCATCCATAGGTAGGGACCCTAATTTTTCGCGAAAAGAATTTTGCCCCAGTTTGTTTCAGTGCCTTGTGGGCACATCTGCAATTCTGCTTCATGGTTATTGGCAGCGTGTCTGTGTGAAGAGCCGTATCTCATTTGACTGAGCCAGTTACAATAACTTTCCAAAAAACACACGTCTTTGATTTGCCGGCAGAATCCCACGGCTCGAGAGAGTTAATATATCCAATCACTGACCACGAAGGAGAACTGCAGATGTGCACGTAAGGCACCGAAACGAAGTGGGGCAAAATTTTTCGCTAAAAACAGGGGTCCCTACCCATGGTTGAAGTAAATTTGCATGACAAATGTATTCGACGATTGCTTACAAATAACAATAAGAAAAAAATGTTTTTCGCCTTTTGTACGAATGTGTTTCACAGTGCAGGGTACCTTATTTCCCCCGAGTTATTTTTGCAGAATTTCTTTTCATTACTTTACGTGCATATCTACAGCTCTAATTTATGCTCAGTGATTGGATGTTTTTATTTTTAGGGATGTTAACAGCAAATTACATATGTGTATAATGTCGTAGTAACCTTATTCTGATTGGCACGTTCAAATGAAAGTCGTCTCTGCCCAAAGACACATTGCCGTTTACCACGTAGAAAGGGTACAGCCATGCACGAAAGACATTAAAACAAGCTGGTGTTAAAGTCTCTCCGCATAATGTTTCGCGAAAATGAGGTGTCTTTAGAGACGCTGAAATTTTCGCTAATTCATTTGAGGAGACGAATAAAATGTTGGACCAGTGGCGAAGAGTGGTCGTGTTCCAAGGCAATCCGTATGAGACCCGACTTAACACCTTGAACACGTGTCAGTTGTGTTTTTGAGACCTATGTGTAGAGATGATGGTATATCGCGAAAATGTTTTGTGCCAAGATAGCCTTGATAACACTGACACAACGTAGCTGTCTGCAGACCAATACCAGGCATCCAATATTACAATATCAGGATTCTTATTGGCTCAGTCAAATAGGGCAACAGCTCCACGTACAAGCTGAAGCCAGTAATCTTCTGGTAAGCTGGACGTGTATTGAAATCCATCAAACAGTCCACTTTTCCCGCGATAAACCATCATTAGAGACATGAACTTTTCGCGAAAAGAATTTTGCCCCACTTTGTTCCAGTGCCTTATGTGCACGTCTGCAGTTCTGCTTCATAGATATTGGCAGCGTGCCTTTGAACTGTGACGTTTCTCATTTGACTGTACCAATCATAATAAGGTTACTGTAACACCACACGTCTGTGATTTGCGTGTAAAACCCCACGACACACGA